>JAUPFT010000012.1:37248906-37476780 GCA_036936625.1 Parnassius smintheus behrii | reverse complement strand
TTTAGAAAGAAAAATTGGTTGACCCTGCAGGCCATCCCTGGAACTTTCCGCTAATTTCAAATGCAAAGTGCTCCAAATTTCACCAAATTATGTTGCGAAATCTCGAAATTATGTTAAAAAAAAAAAGAAATTGATTTTATTCTAAAAGCGAAAGAAATGCAAATATGTTTGAAAAACAAAATAATACTCTAATAAAACCAAGTAAAAAAAGATCGACTTATAAAGTAACTTTGTGAATAAAACAGACTTCCAATGATAATGCATCATTCATCGCTTTTTCAGATTAGCTTAATCCTTTTATTCATTTCGAGTACTGATGTAGGTACCTAAAGTGATAATTTATAAAAAGTATTTTAAAATATAAAATTGTAGATCGCTTCAAACAGTGTAGGTATATCTACACACTGCTAATGGCGACAGAAATGGTAAGTAAGAACATAAACATATACATAAACACTCACGCCTGTCACCCAGAGGGGTAGGCAGAGACTACGGACTTCCATTTGGCACGATCCTGACACACCTCTTTCGCCTAAGTAAGAACATAGACTAATATTATCACATAGTCAGGATACACTCACATATATTTTTGAAGATTTTTCAGTGTAACAGTGGACATAAATTATATGACATAAATAATTATTGTGGATTATTTATATTGTTTGTTGCTTCTTTAAATAATATACGTGAAAAACTACCTAGATACCATTGGTGGCGCGGTAGGGTTCCTGGGTTCGAATCTGGAAACGGATGTTCACAAAATAGTTGGGGTGACTAGGTTGCCCTTCGTATTCGGAGAGAAGAAACCCCAAATTGGTTGGGCCACAGGGTTCCGTGTTTGATTCCGGGAATAAAGACACCAAAAATTTGTGTGCGAGAATAACGATAGATGTTCTAGATTGGACCAAATGGAAGATCGTATATGCGTAGTTAATTATAACTAAAACAAGGTGGCTGACGTAGCACGTGGCTTGGACAATACACTCTGCTAGGATATAATTTACTATATCAGCTGGCAGGGGCAGGAGCATGAACTGCTGTGTAAATAGGACAACAAATGAGAACAGCTCGTGCTAAGAGGGGGCACTTACATGGGCGTGGTCTCTTTCCAGGCATCGAGGTTGATGGCGCTGCGTTGCAACTGCGGTGATGCGCGACGACAAAATCTTTGCACTAGTGCCCGACGATAAATACGCTTGTGCTAGCGTTCACTACAAAATGTTCTACCTAGATGTGATTGTATCTGTGGCAGTCGGGCCACAGATACAATCACATCTAGGTTCGAGCTCCTACTGCTCCGCGCGGTCGCGGTACGTCGACATCTCTGGTCGGACGGTGGCGTGTTTTCGACCTTTCACTTCGGTCAGCGCATGTTCCACTGTTCGAACAGAATGATGCCACTATGCCTAGCCTTCAATTGGACATGCCTGTTCAGGTAGGAAGCGGAAGTGAAGAGGAAGGAAATACTACCAGCTAATATAATCAACTAAATGTGCGTTTTGGCGTAACCAACCATACTACTACCAATTGTAACGCAAATATAATAGCCTAGTCTTAGGAACCAAGATGAAATGCCGCATATTTTTATAATTATAAAGAATATTATACTTTTGATATGTATTAAGCACATCAGGTGTTAGTAAATAATTTTAGATAGGTGAGACCAAAACTTTTACCTTGACTGAGACAGAATTATTGAGCTATAATCAGTATTTAGGCACAGGACAAAATAAATGTGATATTTATAGACGATTTTCTTTTAGTAAATATACAATAAGCCATGATTCATCTGAAACTTCTTAGTTTAAGAGCATAGCCAACAAATGTAATTATTGCAAGGACAATGAACTTGTATTACGTTAGAAGTTAGAAGATAATTGCAATCTGTTACCGCTTTTATGTTTGGGTCGGGTCACATTCATTCGTGTGCCATTTGTTACTGTAATTCGGTATAAAATGAAACATGGAGTCAAGGTGATGAATTATTTGAAATTAAATCAGAAACAGCGCTTGCTAACTATGAATTACAATACAATACAATACAATATATTTATTTGCATTCCATAATGTAGAAATTAATAATATTCAATTTTCACAATATGGACCCTGTCGGGTATAGCAAATTAGAACAGAGGAGGACGCAAAAATGTTTTATTATCCATTATAATTATTATATTTCTATTATTCCTTATTATTATACTATCATTATTCGTGTTATTCATTCATTTATTTATAGTTTTCATTATCATTATTACATTTGTCATTCAGGTATTCATATAAAGTATAATAACATTTATTGATTAGAAACACTTTTAATTGTCTTATAAAAATACGATCATATGTTTCGTTTTTTAATGAGTTTGGTAGTTTATTATAGACAGTTATTGACATTATGTAAGGGCCTGAGGAAAAGAGCTTCATTTTAGAAGTTGGTAGCAATAATCTATTTCCGTGTCTTAAACTATAAGCCGTAATTTTAGTTTCTCTTTTTACGTAGAAATTAGGGTATTTTCGCACAAATTTGCATAATTCCAATATATAAATACAAATTAGGGTAAGAAGTTTAAGTTTTTTAAAATGAGGACGAAAATTTTCAGTTCTTTCTATGTTACACATAATGCGAATTAGTTTTTTCTGTAAGATGAAGATGGTGGTTGCATCTGTACTGTTACCCCACAGGATAATACCGTACCTTAGCCACGCCTGTGCATAGGCATTGTAAGTAATTAACGCGGTCTGGAGGTCAGTTGTCTTTTTTATTTCACTTAGGGCATATACAAAACTAGACAATTTGTTACGAATTTTCTGAACGTGAGATTTCCAGTTGATGTGACTATCCAAAACTATGCCGAGTAGAGTGTGCTCATTTACAGTCTCGATTTTTGTATTTTTGTAAGAAAAATTAATTTTTATCGGCGCTTTTTGATAGGGGTAAAAAGGCAAAATTTTTGTTTTTTTGTAGTTTATTTCCAGGTTATGCTCTTTCATCCATTGGTCAGTATTTTCAAATATTTTATATAATATATCGTTTACGTTATTTACGTCACGACAAGGTGCTAAGATAGAGATATCGTCCGCAAACATAACACATGGGTTAACCATAGTTTCACTGAGATTGTTAATATATATTAAAAATAATAAACATCCCAATACACTACCTTGGGGTATTGAAGCATTTACAATTATTTTATTTGATCTTTTTTTTCTTTCTTTTTCTTTTTTTTTCTTTTTTTTTTTTAAAACTTAAACTTACTTTTACTATTTTATTATTATCAAAGTATTCTATTTCTACATATTGTTCTCTATCCTGTAAGTATGATTTGAACCATTCTAAACTAATCCCACGAACACCTATACAATTTAATTTATTAAGTAATATATTATATTGTACCTTATCGTATGCTTTGGTCATATCTAAGAGTATTCCTATTGCATATTCTTTATTGTTTAATATCTTTAGAATATCTTGAATATATTTATATACTGCTAGTGCGGTAGATCGATTTTTACGGAAACCGTTCTGTAATTCACTAAAGATTTTATATTTTATAATTTGAATGACAACGAACCAATAGAATTCAAAATTTATGATATTCATTAAAAAAAAGTTATGATGTGTGTAGGTAGATATTTACTTATATATTTGTTTATTTTTTTAAAAGAATATTAACAATGACATAAAAATTACTAATATACCCCTTAACCACTCGTGGTAAGCTTAAATTACTTGTGTTACAAGTGGTTCACGCCAGTAGTCGAATGGCGGATTCGAACCCACAACATTTTTGAGTTCATGGGTCCGCGCCTTGCCATTATATATATATATATATATATATATATATATATATATATATATATATGTATATATATATATATATATATATATCACTGTAGGCAGGCAGTTGTATCTATATCACGCTTGACTGCAATAAGCGCCGTTACGCAAGAACGTGTTTTTGGTCATGTAGAAAAAATTAACGAGGAAAGAGTGAAAAAGCTAATTTATAATGCATAAGTGTAGGGCAAAGTCAGAAATGGACGTCCTAGGCGAAAGTTTATCGACCAAATTGGCGACAAATTGAAAATGGGCCAAATTAGGAGTACTCTTAGTCTGTAGTCTAGCAGAACTTACGAGGCTAAGTTCTGCTTCCGAAAAGGCTTTAGTACCATAGACCACATACCTATCCTTGGGTAAATTGTACTAAAGACCGAAGAGTACATTCTGCCACTACGTCTTGCGTATGTATACTGTGAGGATGCCTTCAATTCCGTCGCAATTTAGGCGGTGCTTATTCCCTTCAGCAGTGCCAAGTTGGCTGTTGGTATTTCGAAGTGCTGAAGTGTTTGTACAGTAGGGCTACGACGGCTATCCGACGACAGAACCAGAGTCCGAAACCTATCCAACTGCGGAGAGGTTTAAGACAGGGTGATGTTATATCCCCGAAACTATTCACTGCTGCATTGGAAGACGTTTTCAAGCTTCTGGACTAAAATGACATGGTATTAACATAAGTAGGGAGTTAATCACTTACCTTTGATTTGTTGACGATATAGTCTTTATAGCAGAATCTCTGAACCTAGTCGCTATGTTCAATGACCTCAACAGTGCCTTCCAACGGATACGTCTTAAGATGAACATGGACAAAACACAAATCATGTGTATCGTCCATGTCACACCTATGCCAGTAGTTGCCGCGAGCACTAAGCTCGAAGTTGTTGACGAGTATGTTACCTGAGACAAATAGTCTGACTAGGTCGGTCCAAATTCGGCGGAGAGGTCAATAGATGTATTTAATTCGGCTGGGGAGCACCTTAAAACCTGAAAACGAGACTGTATAACCAGCGCGCGTTGCCAGTGATGACTTATGGAACTGACACGTGATCCTTCACTGCTGGCCATATTAGGACGCTCAAGGTCCTATGAGAGCTATGGAGAGGGCTAAACTCATGGTTTCTCTGCGTAATAAACTCAGAAATGAGGATGAACGCAAGAGAACCAGTGACCGACACAGTCCCACGGATTAGAAAGCTGAAGTGGCTCAAGGCTGACCATATAGCTCGAAAAACTGACAACCGAAGCAGAAAAAGGATTCTCGAGTGTCAGTCTCGTACCGGTAAGAAAAATGTAGGGTGATCCCCCGCTAGATGGAGTGACGACCTTTTTTTTTTATAGAAGAGGGGGCAAACGAGCATGCGGCTCACCTGATGTTAAGTGACTACCGCCGCCGATGATCAACCGCAACACCAGGAGAATTGCGGGTGCGTTGCCGGCCCTTTAGAAAGGAGTAAGCTCTTTTCTTGAAGGTCCCCAGGTCGTGTCAGTCCGGAAAAATCGCCGGTGATAAACTATTCCACAAAGAGGTTGTACGTGGAAGAAAACTCCTTGTGAAACGTACAGTGGTGGACCGCCAAGCATCCAGATGGTGTGGATGGTATCGGGACGTTTGCCGTGTCGTGCGTTCACGAAATTTGGCGGCTGGAATTAATCCGAACAATTCCTCAGAGCACTCCCCGTGATAGATGCGATAAAATACGCAAAGAGATGCAACATCTCTTCGCAACGCCAGTGAATCGAGCCGATTGGAAAGCACTCGGTCGTCGACGATTCGAGCCGCTCTGCGCTGGATGCGGTCAAGTGGAAGGAGCTGGTACTGGGGAGCCCCAGCCCAGAGATGGGAACAGTATTCCATGTGCGGCCGAACCTGCGCCTTGTAAAGTTGCAGTCGGTGTGCCGGCATGAAATACTGTCCCGCTCTGCTGAGCACGCCAAGCTTTTTAGAGGCCAATTTGGCCTTCCCTTCCAAGTGACTACGAAACTGAACAACAGAAACTTGGCGCTGTCGGTTGAGAGATTTGTGATGTCATTCTCTGCAAAGCTCCCCTCGCTCTCGTTCCTGACACTAGATGGCGCTAGTTGACTTATTCGCATAACAGTATGTTAGCGGTTTGCAACATATCACCGATATGTAGAAAAAACGGCGTTGGTGATAGCTCGCAGCCTTGAGGAACAACAGTGTTAATGGGTTTGTAATCGGAGCATGCACCGTCTACTCGACCTTAATGCTCCGAGCCGCAAGAAAACTGGTGATCCAATTGCACAATTTTTCTAGAAGCCCATAAGAAGGAAGCTTCGTTAGAAACGCTTTGTGCTAAACAAGCTGGTGGGTTACACTTTGTGTAACAATCAGCTGGTGATCCTCAAGTTATCGTACGAGCTGGCTGTTAATAATGGACTTCATTATTTTAGAGAACAAGGAGGTGATGACGATAGGCCTATATTTGAACGGATCAGAGCGGTTACCATTTTAAGGGCACGAAAGCTGTCTTATATGAATTAAGGACTTCGCCTAGGAATTAAGAGTACTAAAAAAGACGCATTAAAACTGGTGTGAACTGCGTTTTATTTTTTTCGGCGCAATAACAGGGACGCAATCAGGCTCACTTGACTTGTTGATGTCCAGGGAGAGGAGTGCTTTGCGAACCAAGCGCTGCGTAAACCGCAACTCCGGCCTGGAGCACTGACACCGCGGGATGGTCGGCGGCGTACTCCCCTTGTCATCGAGAGTCGAGTTGGACGCAAAAAAGAGCCTAGCAGATCGACTTTCTCCTTTGCAGCATGGGCCAGGGAGTCATCCTCCCTGTGCAGAGATGGAAGAGTTGGCCGACCGAAATTCCACTGGACAGCCTTGGCGAGAGACCAGAATACACAAGTTCCAGAAGGAAGGCGAACTAGTTTCTCGCCAATCCTGCTATGTGCTCTGACTTTACATTAGCAATCACTCTTTTGAAGGACCTGGAGGCGGCATTATACTACTTTTTTAATAACGCTGGTATTTATATCTCGGGACGTTGGTGCGTCAGCCCAGGCTTTGTAATACTCCCGCTTATAGCATGATGCTATTTGATGAGAGCGATCAAACCATGGCTGAGATTTGCCTCCGATGGGCACCACAGAGGAAGGAATAAAAAGTTCCATACCTTGTAGTACCACATCAGTTATAGAATCAGCAACAAAGTTGGGATCAAACCCGCCCTCAAGGGTAGGCTGCAAAGAAAGACAGCATATTATCCCAATCGGCTGACCTATAGTGGCAAAAACGGAGGAAGCGTGAGTGGCTCCGTATTCCGGATTAGACAATGGTCCGAGGAGCCAATTGGGGTATCGACGGAGACCTGATATCCGTCCGGATGAGAGGTCAGCAGAATGTTCAACAGGGAAGGTACATGATCTTCCATATCTTGGATCCGCGTAGGCAAAGTAACCAGTTGTGTGAGTATATTTGCCAAAGAAAAGTCATTAACAGATTTACCCACATGATCGGTTGAACGAGAACAAAGCCATTCAGCGTGGTGGGCGTTAAAATCATCAAGCATTACGATCTCTGCGGATGTTACCTGTGGTAACATAAAGTCTGCAGCCATTTGGACTTGGTCTATGAGTCGGTCTGTGTCAGCATTACGGCTATGAGACCTCTAGAGGCATTTGTAGATGCGGAGATGGTCGTCGCTGTCTACTTGCAACCATAGGATGGACAGGTTCGTATCTTCAAGGCTGTCGAGGTGTCGAAAACAGATGTCTTCCCTGACGTACATGCAAACTCCAGCCCGGGGCACAATGGAGAATTCTAATTCGTACCCCAGGTAGTAGTGATACAAAATACCAGCCGAAGAGGACAAGTGTGTCTCGTTTAGAAAGAAAAATTGGTTGACCCTGCAGGCCATCCCTGGAACTTTCCGCTAATTTCAAATGCAAAGTGCTCCAAATTTCACCAAATTATGTTGCGAAATCTCGAAATTATGTTAAAAAAAAAAGAAATTGATTTTATTCTAAAAGCGAAAGAAATGCAAATATGTTTGAAAAACAAAATAATACTCTAATAAAACCAAGTAAAAAAAGATCGACTTATAAAGTAACTTTGTGAATAAAACAGACTTCCAATGATAATGCATCATTCATCGCTTTTTCAGATTAGCTTAATCCTTTTATTCATTTCGAGTACTAATGTAGGTACCTAAAGTGATAATTTATAAAAAGTATTTTAAAATATAAAATTGTAGATCGCTTCAAACAGTGTAGGTATATCTACACACTGCTAATGGCGACAGAAATGGTAAGTAAGAACATAAACATATACATAAACACTCACGCCTGTCACCCAGAGGGGTAGGCAGAGACTACGGACTTCCATTTGGCACGATCCTGACACACCTCTTTCGCCTAAGTAAGAACATAGACTAATATTATCACATAGTCAGGATACACTCACATATATTTTTGAAGATTTTTCAGTGTAACAGTGGACATAAATTATATGACATAAATAATTATTGTGGATTATTTATATTGTTTGTTGCTTCTTTAAATAATATACGTGAAAAACTACCTAGGTACCATTGGTGGCGCGGTAGGGTTCCTGGGTTCGAATCTGGAAACGGATGTTCACAAAATAGTTGGGGTGACTAGGTTGCCCTTCGTATTCGGAGAGAAGAAACCCCAAATTGGTTGGGCCACAGGGTTCCGTGTTTGATTCCGGGAATAAAGACACCAAAAATTTGTGTGCGAGAATAACGATAGATGTTCTAGATTGGACCAAATGGAAGATCGTATATGCGTAGTTAATTATAACTAAAACAAGGTGGCTGACGTAGCACGTGGCTTGGACAATACACTCTGCTAGGATATAATTTACTATATCAGCTGGCAGGGGCAAGAGCATGAACTGCTGTGTAAATAGGACAACAAATGAGAACAGCTCGTGCTAAGAGGGGGCACTTACATGGGCGTGGTCTCTTTCCAGGCATCGAGGTTGATGGCGCTGCGTTGCAACTGCGGTGATGCGCGACGACAAAATCTTTGCACTAGTGCCCGACGATAAATACGCTTGTGCTAGCGTTCACTACAAAATGTTCTACCTAGATGTGATTGTATCTGTGGCAGTCGGGCCACAGATACAATCACATCTAGGTTCGAGCTCCTACTGCTCCGCGCGGTCGCGGTACGTCGACATCTCTGGTCGGACGGTGGCGTGTTTTCGACCTTTCACTTCGGTCAGCGCATGTTCCACTGTTCGAACAGAATGATGCCACTATGCCTAGCCTTCAATTGGACATGCCTGTTCAGGTAGGAAGCGGAAGTGAAGAGGAAGGAAATACTACCAGCTAATATAATCAACTAAATGTGCGTTTTGGCGTAACCAACCATACTACTACCAATTGTAACGCAAATATAATAGCCTAGTCTTAGGAACCAAGATGAAATGCCGCATATTTTTATAATTATAAAGAATATTATACTTTTGATATGTATTAAGCACATCAGGTGTTAGTAAATAATTTTAGATAGGTGAGACCAAAACTTTTACCTTGACTGAGACAGAATTATTGAGCTATAATCAGTATTTAGGCACAGGACAAAATAAATGTGATATTTATAGACGATTTTCTTTTAGTAAATATACAATAAGCCATGATTCATCTGAAACTTCTTAGTTTAAGAGCATAGCCAACAAATGTAATTATTGCAAGGACAATGAACTTGTATTACGTTAGAAGTTAGAAGATAATTGCAATCTGTTACCGCTTTTATGTTTGGGTCGGGTCACATTCATTCGTGTGCCATTTGTTACTGTAATTCGGTATAAAATGAAACATGGAGTCAAGGTGATGAATTATTTGAAATTAAATCAGAAACAGCGCTTGCTAACTATGAATTACAATACAATACAATACAATATATTTATTTGCATTCCATAATGTAGAAATTAATAATATTCAATTTTCACAATATGGACCCTGTCGGGTATAGCAAATTAGAACAGAGGAGGACGCAAAAATGTTTTATTATCCATTATAATTATTATATTTCTATTATTCCTTATTATTATACTATCATTATTCGTGTTATTCATTCATTTATTTATAGTTTTCATTATCATTATTACATTTGTCATTCAGGTATTCATATAAAGTATAATAACATTTATTGATTAGAAACACTTTTAATTGTCTTATAAAAATACGATCATATGTTTCGTTTTTTAATGAGTTTGGTAGTTTATTATAGACAGTTATTGACATTATGTAAGGGCCTGAGGAAAAGAGCTTCATTTTAGAAGTTGGTAGCAATAATCTATTTCCGTGTCTTAAACTATAAGCCGTAATTTTAGTTTCTCTTTTTACGTAGAAATTAGGGTATTTTCGCACAAATTTGCATAATTCCAATATATAAATACAAATTAGGGTAAGAAGTTTAAGTTTTTTAAAATGAGGACGAAAATTTTCAGTTCTTTCTATGTTACACATAATGCGAATTAGTTTTTTCTGTAAGATGAAGATGGTGGTTGCATCTGTACTGTTACCCCACAGGATAATACCGTACCTTAGCCACGCCTGTGCATAGGCATTGTAAGTAATTAACGCGGTCTGGAGGTCAGTTGTCTTTTTTATTTCACTTAGGGCATATACAAAACTAGACAATTTGTTACGAATTTTCTGAACGTGAGATTTCCAGTTGATGTGACTATCCAAAACTATGCCGAGTAGAGTGTGCTCATTTACAGTCTCGATTTTTGTATTTTTGTAAGAAAAATTAATTTTTATCGGCGCTTTTTGATAGGGGTAAAAAGGCAAAATTTTTGTTTTTTTGTAGTTTATTTCCAGGTTATGCTCTTTCATCCATTGGTCAGTATTTTCAAATATTTTATATAATATATCGTTTACGTTATTTACGTCACGACAAGGTGCTAAGATAGAGATATCGTCCGCAAACATAACACATGGGTTAACCATAGTTTCACTGAGATTGTTAATATATATTAAAAATAATAAACATCCCAATACACTACCTTGGGGTGTTGAAGCATTTACAATTATTTTATTTGATCTTTTTTTTCTTTCTTTTTCTTTTTTTTTTCTTTTTTTTTTTTAAACTTAAACTTACTTTTACTATTTTATTATTATCAAAGTATTCTATTTCTACATATTGTTCTCTATCCTGTAAGTATGATTTGAACCATTCTAAACTAATCCCACGAACACCTATACAATTTAATTTATTAAGTAATATATTATATTGTACCTTATCGTATGCTTTGGTCATATCTAAGAGTATTCCTATTGCATATTCTTTATTGTTTAATATCTTTAGAATATCTTGAATATATTTATATACTGCTAGTGCGGTAGATCGATTTTTACGGAAACCGTTCTGTAATTCACTAAAGATTTTATATTTTATAATTTGAATGACAACGAACCAATAGAATTCAAAATTTATGATATTCATTAAAAAAAAGTTATGATGTGTGTAGGTAGATATTTACTTATTTATTTGTTTATTTTTTTAAAAGAATATTAACAATGACATAAAAATTACTAATATACCCCTTAACCACTCGTGGTAAGCTTAAATTACTTGTGTTACAAGTGGTTCACGCCAGTAGTCGAATGGCGGATTCGAACCCACAACATTTTTGAGTTCATGGTCCGCGCCTTGCCATTATATATATATATATATATATATATATATATATATATATATATATATATATATATATATATATATATCACTGTAGGCAGGCAGTTGTATCTATATCACGCTTGACTGCAATAAGCGCCGTTACGCAAGAACGTGTTTTTGGTCATGTAGAAAAAATTAACGAGGAAAGAGTGAAAAAGCTAATTTATAATGCATAAGTGTAGGGCAAAGTCAGAAATGGACGTCCTAGGCGAAAGTTTATCGACCAAATTGGCGACAAATTGAAAATGGGCCAAATTAGGAGTACTCTTAGTCTGTAGTCTAGCAGAACTTACGAGGCTAAGTTCTGCTTCCGAAAAGGCTTTAGTACCATAGACCACATACATATCCTTGGGTAAATTGTACTAAAGACCGAAGAGTACAATCTGCCACTACGTCTTGCGTATGTATACTGTGAGGATGCCTTCAATTCCGTCGCAATTTAGGCGGTGCTTATTCCCTTCAGCAGTGCCAAGTTGGCTGTTGGTATTTCGAAGTGCTGAAGTGTTTGTACAGTAGGGCTACGACGGCTATCCGACGACAGAACCAGAGTCCGAAACCTATCCAACTGCGGAGAGGTTTAAGACAGGGTGATGTTATATCCCCGAAACTATTCACTGCTGCATTGGAAGACGTTTTCAAGCTTCTGGACTAAAATGACATGGTATTAACATAAGTAGGGAGTTAATCACTTACCTTTGATTTGTTGACGATATAGTCTTTATAGCAGAATCTCTGAACCTAGTCGCTATGTTCAATGACCTCAACAGTGCCTTCCAACGGATACGTCTTAAGATGAACATGGACAAAACACAAATCATGTGTATCGTCCATGTCACACCTATGCCAGTAGTTGCCGCGAGCACTAAGCTCGAAGTTGTTGACGAGTATGTTACCTGAGACAAATAGTCTGACTAGGTCGGTCCAAATTCGGCGGAGAGGTCAATAGATGTATTTAATTCGGCTGGGGAGCACCTTAAAACCTGAAAACGAGACTGTATAACCAGCGCGCGTTGCCAGTGATGACTTATGGAACTGACACGTGATCCTTCACTGCTGGCCATATTAGGACGCTCAAGGTCCTATGAGAGCTATGGAGAGGGCTAAACTCATGGTTTCTCTGCGTAATAAACTCAGAAATGAGGATGAACGCAAGAGAACCAGTGACCGACACAGTCCCACGGATTAGAAAGCTGAAGTGGCACAAGGCTGACCATATAGCTCGAAAAACTGACAACCGAAGCAGAAAAAGGATTCTCGAGTGTCAGTCTCGTACCGGTAAGAAAAATGTAGGGTGATCCCCCGCTAGATGGAGTGACGACCTTTTTTTTTTTTTTTTATAGAAGAGGGGGCAAACGAGCATGCGGCTCACCTGATGTTAAGTGACTACCGCCGCCGATGATCAACCGCAACACCAGGAGAATTGCGGGTGCGTTGCCGGCCCTTTAGAAAGGAGTAAGCTCTTTTCTTGAAGGTCCCCAGGTCGTGTCAGTCCGGAAAAATCGCCGGTGATAAACTATTCCACAGAGAGGTTGTACGTGGAAGAAAACTCCTTGTGAAACGTACAGTGGTGGACCGCCAAGCATCCAGATGGTGTGGATGGTATCGGGACGTTTGCCGTGTCGTCCGTTCACGAAATTTGGCGGCTGGAATTAATCCGAACAATTCCTCAGAGCACTCCCCGTGATAGATGCGATAAAATACGCAAAGAGATGCAACATCTCTTCGCAACGCCAGTGAATCGAGCCGATTGGAAAGCACTCGGTCGTCGACGATTCGAGCCGCTCTGCGCTGGATGCGGTCAAGTGGAAGGAGCTGGTACTGGGGAGCCCCAGCCCAGAGATGGGAACAGTATTCCATGTGCGGCCGAACCTGCGCCTTGTAAAGTTGCAGTCGGTGTGCCGGCATGAAATACTGTCCCGCTCTGCTGAGCACGCCAAGCTTTTTAGAGGCCAATTTGGCCTTCCCTTCCAAGTGACTACGAAACTGAACAACAGAAACTTGGCGCTGTCGGTTGAGAGATTTGTGATGTCATTCTCTGCAAAGCTCCCCTCGCTCTCGTTCCTGACACTAGATGGCGCTAGTTGACTTATTCGCATAACAGTATGTTAGCGGTTTGCAACATATCACCGATATGTAGAAAAAACGGCGTTGGTGATAGCTCGCAGCCTTGAGGAACAACAGTGTTAATGGGTTTGTAATCGGAGCATGCACCGTCTACTCGACCTTAATGCTCCGAGCCGCAAGAAAACTGGTGATCCAATTGCACAATTTTTCTAGAAGCCCATAAGAAGGAAGCTTCGTTAGAAACGCTTTGTGCTAAACAAGCTGGTGGGTTACACTTTGTGTAACAATCAGCTGGTGATCCTCAAGTTATCGTACGAGCTGGCTGTTAATAATGGACTTCATTATTTTAGAGAACAAGGAGGTGATGACGATAGGCCTATATTTGAACGGATCAGAGCGGTTACCATTTTAAGGGCACGAAAGCTGTCTTATATGAATTAAGGACTTCGCCTAGGAATTAAGAGTACTAAAAAAGACGCATTAAAACTGGTGTGAACTGCGTTTTATTTTTTTCGGCGCAATAACAGGGACGCAATCAGGCTCACTTGACTTGTTGATGTCCAGGGAGAGGAGTGCTTTGCGAACCAAGCGCTGCGTAAACCGCAACTCCGGCCTGGAGCACTGACACCGCGGGATGGTCGGCGGCGTACTCCCCTTGTCATCGAGAGTCGAGTTGGACGCAAAAAAGAGCCTAGCAGATCGACTTTCTCCTTTGCAGCATGGGCCAGGGAGTCATCCTCCCTGTGCAGAGATGGAAGAGTTGGCCGACCGAAATTCCACTGGACAGCCTTGGCGAGAGACCAGAATACACAAGTTCCAGAAGGAAGGCGAACTAGTTTCTCGCCAATCCTGCTATGTGCTCTGACTTTACTTTAGCAATCACTCTTTTGAAGGACCTGGAGGCGGCATTATACTACTTTTTTAATAACGCTGGTATTTATATCTCGGGACGTTGGTGCGTCAGCCCAGGCTTTGTAATACTCCCGCTTATAGCATGATGCTATTTGATGAGAGCGATCAAACCATGGCTGAGATTTGCCTCCGATGGGCACCACAGAGGAAGGAATAAAAAGTTCCATACCTTGTAGTACCACATCAGTTATAGAATCAGCAACAAAGTTGGGATCAAACCCGCCCTCAAGGGTAGGCTGCAAAGAAAGACAGCATATTATCCCAATCGGCTGACCTATAGTGGCAAAAACGGAGGAAGCGTGAGTGGCTCCGTATTCCGGATTAGACAATGGTCCGAGGAGCCAATTGGGGTATCGACGGAGACCTGATATCCGTCCGGATGAGAGGTCAGCAGAATGTTCAACAGGGAAGGTACATGATCTTCCATATCTTGGATCCGCGTAGGCAAAGTAACCAGTTGTGTGAGTATATTTGCCAAAGAAAAGTCATTAACAGATTTACCCACATGATCGGTTGAACGAGAACAAAGCCATTCAGCGTGGTGGGCGTTAAAATCATCAAGCATTACGATCTCTGCGGATGTTACCTGTGGTAACATAAAGTCTGCAGCAATTTGGACTTGGTCTATGAGTCGGTCTGTGTCAGCATTACGGCTATGAGACCTCTAGAGGCATTTGTAGATGCGGAGATGGTCGTCGCTGTCTACTTGCAACCATAGGATGGACGGGTTCGTATCTTCAAGGCTGTCGAGGTGTCGAAAACAGATGTCTTCCCTGACGTACATGCAAACTCCAGCCCGGGGCACAATGGAGAATTCTAATTCGTACCCCAGGTAGTAGTGATACAAAATACCAGCCGAAGAGGACAAGTGTGTCTCGTTTAGAAAGAAAAATTGGTTGACCCTGCAGGCCATCCCTGGAACTTTCCGCTAATTTCAAATGCAAAGTGCTCCAAATTTCACCAAATTATGTTGCGAAATCTCGAAATTATGTTAAAAAAAAAAGAAATTGATTTTATTCTAAAAGCGAAAGAAATGCAAATATGTTTGAAAAACAAAATAATACTCTAATAAAACCAAGTAAAAAAAGATCGACTTATAAAGTAACTTTGTGAATAAAACAGACTTCCAATGATAATGCATCATTCATCGCTTTTTCAGATTAGCTTAATCCTTTTATTCATTTCGAGTACTAATGTAGGTACCTAAAGTGATAATTTATAAAAAGTATTTTAAAATATAAAATTGTAGATCGCTTCAAACAGTGTAGGTATATCTACACACTGCTAATGGCGACAGAAATGGTAAGTAAGAACATAAACATATACATAAACACTCACGCCTGTCACCCAGAGGGGTAGGCAGAGACTACGGACTTCCATTTGGCACGATCCTGACACACCTCTTTCGCCTAAGTAAGAACATAGACTAATATTATCACATAGTCAGGATACACTCACATATATTTTTGAAGATTTTTCAGTGTAACAGTGGACATAAATTATATGACATAAATAATTATTGTGGATTATTTATATTGTTTGTTGCTTCTTTAAATAATATACGTGAAAAACTACCTAGGTACCATTGGTGGCGCGGTAGGGTTCCTGGGTTCGAATCTGGAAACGGATGTTCACAAAATAGTTGGGGTGACTAGGTTGCTCTTCGTATTCGGAGAGAAGAAACCCCAAATTGGTTGGGCCACAGGGTTCCGTGTTTGATTCCGGGAATAAAGACACCAAAAATTTGTGTGCGAGAATAACGATAGATGTTCTAGATTGGACCAAATGGAAGATCGTATATGCGTAGTTAATTATAACTAAAACAAGGTGGCTGACGTAGCACGTGGCTTGGACAATACACTCTGCTAGGATATAATTTACTATATCAGCTGGCAGGGGCAGGAGCATGAACTGCTGTGTAAATAGGACAACAAATGAGAACAGCTCGTGCTAAGAGGGGGCACTTACATGGGCGTGGTCTCTTTCCAGGCATCGAGGTTGATGGCGCTGCGTTGCAACTGCGGTGATGCGCGACGACAAAATCTTTGCACTAGTGCCCGACGATAAATACGCTTGTGCTAGCGTTCACTACAAAATGTTCTACCTAGATGTGATTGTATCTGTGGCAGTCGGGCCACAGATACAATCACATCTAGGTTCGAGCTCCTACTGCTCCGCGCGGTCGCGGTACGTCGACATCTCTGGTCGGACGGTGGCGTGTTTTCGACCTTTCACTTCGGTCAGCGCATGTTCCACTGTTCGAACAGAATGATGCCACTATGCCTAGCCTTCAATTGGACATGCCTGTTCAGGTAGGAAGCGGAAGTGAAGAGGAAGGAAATACTACCAGCTAATATAATCAACTAAATGTGCGTTTTGGCGTAACCAACCATACTACTACCAATTGTAACGCAAATATAATAGCCTAGTCTTAGGAACCAAGATGAAATGCCGCATATTTTTATAATTATAAAGAATATTATACTTTTGATATGTATTAAGCACATCAGGTGTTAGTAAATAATTTTAGATAGGTGAGACCAAAACTTTTACCTTGACTGAGACAGAATTATTGAGCTATAATCAGTATTTAGGCACAGGACAAAATAAATGTGATATTTATAGACGATTTTCTTTTAGTAAATATACAATAAGCCATGATTCATCTGAAACTTCTTAGTTTAAGAGCATAGCCAACAAATGTAATTATTGCAAGGACAATGAACTTGTATTACGTTAGAAGTTAGAAGATAATTGCAATCTGTTACCGCTTTTATGTTTGGGTCGGGTCACATTCATTCGTGTGCCATTTGTTACTGTAATTCGGTATAAAATGAAACATGGAGTCAAGGTGATGAATTATTTGAAATTAAATCAGAAACAGCGCTTGCTAACTATGAATTACAATACAATACAATACAATATATTTATTTGCATTCCATAATGTAGAAATTAATAATATTCAATTTTCACAATATGGACCCTGTCGGGTATAGCAAATTAGAACAGAGGAGGACGCAAAAATGTTTTATTATCCATTATAATTATTATATTTCTATTATTCCTTATTATTATACTATCATTATTCGTGTTATTCATTCATTTATTTATAGTTTTCATTATCATTATTACATTTGTCATTCAGGTATTCATATAAAGTATAATAACATTTATTGATTAGAAACACTTTTAATTGTCTTATAAAAATACGATCACATGTTTCGTTTTTTAATGAGTTTGGTAGTTTATTATAGACAGTTATTGACATTATGTAAGGGCCTGAGGAAAAGAGCTTCATTTTAGAAGTTGGTAGCAATAATCTATTTCCGTGTCTTAAACTATAAGCCGTAATTTTAGTTTCTCTTTTTACGTAGAAATTAGGGTATTTTCGCACAAATTTGCATAATTCCAATATATAAATACAAATTAGGGTAAGAAGTTTAAGTTTTTTAAAATGAGGACGACAATTTTCAGTTCTTTCTATGTTACACATAATGCGAATTAGTTTTTTCTGTAAGATGAAGATGGTGGTTGCATCTGTACTGTTACCCCACAGGATAATACCGTACCTTAGCCACGCCTGTGCATAGGCATTGTAAGTAATTAACGCGGTCTGGAGGTCAGTTGTCTTTTTTATTTCACTTAGGGCATATACAAAACTAGACAATTTGTTACGAATTTTCTGAACGTGAGATTTCCAGTTGATGTGACTATCCAAAACTATGCCGAGTAGAGTGTGCTCATTTACAGTCTCGATTTTTGTATTTTTGTAAGAAAAATTAATTTTTATCGGCGCTTTTTGATAGGGGTAAAAAGGCAAAATTTTTGTTTTTTTGTAGTTTATTTCCAGGTTATACTCTTTCATCCATTGGTCAGTATTTTCAAATATTTTATGTAATATATCGTTTACGTTATTTACGTCACGACAAGGTGCTAAGATAGAGATATCGTCCGCAAACATAACACATGGGTTAACCATAGTTTCACTGAGATTGTTAATATATATTAAAAATAATAAACATCCCAATACACTACCTTGGGGTATTGAAGCATTTACAATTATTTTATTTGATCTTTTTTTTCTTTCTTTTTCTTTTTTTTTCTTTTTTTTTTTAAAACTTAAACTTACTTTTACTATTTTATTATTATCAAAGTATTCTATTTCTACATATTGTTCTCTATCCTGTAAGTATGATTTGAACCATTCTAAACTAATCCCACGAACACCTATACAATTTAATTTATTAAGTAATATATTATATTGTACCTTATCGTATGCTTTGGTCATATCTAAGAGTATTCCTATTGCATATTCTTTATTGTTTAATATCTTTAGAATATCTTGAATATATTTATATACTGCTAGTGCGGTAGATCGATTTTTACGGAAACCGTTCTGTAATTCACTAAAGATTTTATATTTTATAATTTGAATGACAACGAACCAATAGAATTCAAAATTTATGATATTCATTAAAAAAAGTTATGATGTGTGTAGGTAGATATTTACTTATTTATTTGTTTATTTTTTTAAAAGAATATTAACAATGACATAAAAATTACTAATATTCCCCTTAACCACTCGTGGTAAGCTTAAATTACTTGTGTTACAAGTGGTTCACGCCAGTAGTCGAATGGCGGATTCGAACCCACAACATTTTTGAGTTCATGGTCCGCGCCTTGCCATTATATATATATATATATATATATATATATATATATATATATATATATATATATATATATATATATATATATATCACTGTAGGCAGGCAGTTGTATCTATATCACGCTTGACTGCAATAAGCGCCGTTACGCAAGAACGTGTTTTTGGTCATGTAGAAAAAATTAACGAGGAAAGAGTGAAAAAGCTAATTTATAATGCATAAGTGTAGGGCAAAGTCAGAAATGGACGTCCTAGGCGAAAGTTTATCGACCAAATTGGCGACAAATTGAAAATGGGCCAAATTAGGAGTACTCTTAGTCTGTAGTCTAGCAGAACTTACGAGGCTAAGTTCTGCTTCCGAAAAGGCTTTAGTACCATAGACCACATACATATCCTTGGGTAAATTGTACTAAAGACCGAAGAGCACTACGTCTTGCGTATGTATACTGTGAGGATGCCTTCAATTCCGTCGCAATTTAGGCGGTGCTTATTCCCTTCAGCAGTGCCAAGTTGGCTGTTGGTATTTCGAAGTGCTGAAGTGTTTGTACAGTAGGGCTACGACGGCTATCCGACGACAGAACCAGAGTCCGAAACCTATCCAACTGCGGAGAGGTTTAAGACAGGGTGATGTTATATCCCCGAAACTATTCACTGCTGCATTGGAAGACGTTTTCAAGCTTCTGGACTAAAATGACATGGTATTAACATAAGTAGGGAGTTAATCACTTACCTTTGATTTGTTGACGATATAGTCTTTATAGCAGAATCTCTGAACCTAGTCGCTATGTTCAATGACCTCAACAGTGCCTTCCAACGGATACGTCTTAAGATGAACATGGACAAAACACAAATCATGTGTATCGTCCATGTCACACCTATGCCAGTAGTTGCCGCGAGCACTAAGCTCATGTTGTTGACGAGTATGTTACCTGAGACAAATAGTCTGACTAGGTCGGTCCAAATTCGGCGGAGAGGTCAATAGATGTATTTAATTCGGCTGGGGAGCACCTTAAAACCTGAAAACGAGACTGTATAACCAGCGCGCGTTGCCAGTGATGACTTATGGAACTGACACGTGATCCTTCACTGCTGGCCATATTAGGACGCTCAAGGTCCTATGAGAGCTATGGGGAGGGCTAAACTCATGGTTTCTCTGCGTAATAAACTCAGAAATGAGGATGAACGCAAGAGAACCAGTGACCGACACAGTCCCACGGATTAGAAAGCTGAAGTGGCACAAGGCTGACCATATAGCTCGAAAAACTGACAACCGAAGCAGAAAAAGGATTCTCGAGTGTCAGTCTCGTACCGGTAAGAAAAATGTAGGGTGATCCCCCGCTAGATGGAGTGACGACCTTTTTTTTTTTTTATAGAAGAGGGGGCAAACGAGCATGCGGCTCACCTGATGTTAAGTGACTACCGCCGCCGATGATCAACCGCAACACCAGGAGAATTGCGGGTGCGTTGCCGGCCCTTTAGAAAGGAGTAAGCTCTTTTCTTGAAGGTCCCCAGGTCGTGTCAGTCCGGAAAAATCGCCGGTGATAAACTATTCCACAGAGAGGTTGTACGTGGAAGAAAACTCCTTGTGAAACGTACAGTGGTGGACCGCCAAGCATCCAGATGGTGTGGATGGTATCGGGACGTTTGCCGTGTCGTGCGTTCACGAAATTTGGCGGCTGGAATTAATCCGAACAATTCCTCAGAGCACTCCCCGTGATAGATGCGATAAAATACGCAAAGAGATGCAACATCTCTTCGCAACGCCAGTGAATCGAGCCGATTGGAAAGCACTCGGTCGTCGACGATTCGAGCCGCTCTGCGCTGGATGCGGTCAAGTGGAAGGAGCTGGTACTGGGGAGCCCCAGCCCAGAGATGGGAACAGTATTCCATGTGCGGCCGAACCTGCGCCTTGTAAAGTTGCAGGCGGTGTGCCGGCATGAAATACTGTCCCGCTCTGCTGAGCACGCCAAGCTTTTTAGAGGCCAATTTGGCCTTCCCTTCCAAGTGACTACGAAACTGCACGTCACTCGATATGTCGACGCCGAGGATTCCGATACTGGCTGAGGCAACAAGGGGAGTGCCTTGAAACTGAGGGGATACGACAAAGGGGTTCTTTTTAGCGGTTAACGCGCAAACTTGTGTCTTCTGGGGGTTAAACTGGACTAGATTTACCTCCTGGTAATACATGCAGGAAGTCGATGGATGCTTTGCAGCATTCCTTGGGGAAGGTCTATGTTCAGCAGTGGACTTGTGAAGTGCTATAGTGATGATGATAGTGAAGAGAGTTGTATTAGTACTAAGACATTAAACTTTTCACGTCAGTTGGTTTATTTTATCAGTAGCAGCTGCAGTAGGAATACATAAAGTATGTTTGTACATTACAAAACGTTATTTTGCAATAACCGAGCAAATTTGCAGAGAAGGTTCAGAATAAGTAATATAGTCAAATTGTGTTCTGTCTTTTGCCCATAAATTACAGTCAATTTGGGATGATTTCGAATAAAAGTAGAAGCATTATTTTGTGTTTTTAGAAACTGCAGTAACGGTATATCATTATTAACATATTTGAACTTAAGTTTAAAATTTAGCTACTCTTTGAAAAATTCTCGGTATATAATGATATACGTTGTATTGATTCAAAGTAACGCGGTATCTTTGCAAGAAAACCTACTATTAAAGCTGTTAACATTTTTAATTGAAGATCGCTTCAAATATATTGTGAAGGGTTTTACAAAAATAAATTGTTTAAATTCAAACAGCCAGATTCAGAACAATTGTGGGAATGTCATACAAATAACTGTTCTAGACAGGAATCAAAACTTAGCTCGCAGCATCTCAATTAAACGCATAACTGCAACCGAGCCATCAAATGTACTGGTGGTGATTCTGTGCTTGGGCTCTGTAGACTCCGGACGTGTCAGTTAAGTTCACTCCCGTCACTCTGCTCTCTTAGCTCATGTGCACGAATTATATTTTGGTGACCTGACCTCGCTTGTTGCTTGGTACTCCGTATTTGGAAATTGTATTGGCCCCCACATTGTAGTGCGGAAACGCGCTGTCCTGGATGATAGTAGTCTCACAGTAAAATTTATCGGATGTTTGTTGTTTGTGGTGCAAAGATTGTTTTGTTCGTAAATCTCCTCCCTGGTTTTCTGGTTTTCGGCAAATCGAAAGTAGAGTAAAACACACCGTACTTCAGAGGAGGCCATCTGTTTTAATTTTTATGTTGCTTGTTTCATTTGGCAACATCTAGGTACACAACTAAGCATACCATCGCCATGGGTGTATAGGCGTTTATTTTAGGCACACAACGAGCTTTTTACACATCTGTGTTAACTTGTGTTATCATAGGACAATATGGCTTCGTTCTTATACGACGAACTCGCCGACTTTCTGCGTCGAGCCTTCCCCGACATTTTGTTTGCGTCTTAAAACAGCGCAATGATAGGCAATATTTCATGAGGAAAACCCCCCTTTTTTCACTCTTCTCCGGTATCACCAGTTTCGTTTACGTTGGTAAGCGACGCTGCGTCCCCGCGCCCTACGCGATGGTAACCCGCGCCCCTCTACGGCCTTCTCATGTGCTGATTCAGGCTCTGACATGAAGACCGAGACGCGTCCCCCACCTAAGCCCAAAGACGAACGCTTCACCTTCATCCAGGGCAAAAAGCACCAGTGCGAAATCCAAAATAACACAGCTGAAACTAACTTAGCCTATACGAGTCTCACCGCCACTCTGGCTAAAAAGCCATTCCCTGCGGGGCGCACACAACACCCCGATCCCGAGGCTAAGCCGCAGCGAAAGGGTTTCCTGTTGAACATAGGTAAAATCCGCCGCCAACCATCGTCATTCAAGACAACGCCTAGTGAAACTATCTTTTCAATTGGTTGAACTCTAAAAAGATATACTGCAGTACTACATCCACATGTTTGTTAACTCGACCGAGAAATTCCGCAGAGTAACTAGTCACCTGCGCGCTCAGGGTTAGCTTTCACACTTACGCCCTAGCAGAAGAGCGTAACCTTCGGGGACTCCCCAAGGGACTCAAGACCGTACACATTTTAGACGAGCTCAGGTCAAAATCTCAAAAAAAAAAGCTCAAAATCTCCCGGTTCGAGAAATGCACATAACGCACCACCAGACTGACAAAATCAATTCCTAGATCTGTGCCTTGTTTTTCTCGACCTGTTTTCGGAAAGCAAGAAGATATTCAACATCCAGCGTAACTGCAACCTAACTTGATTTGCAATTCAAGTCCCCCAAAATAAGGACATTGTTGGCATCACTACTGATGCCAAATTTACGGCCACTCTGCCAGAAATTGCTAAACCAGGCCTAGGTGTGTCAAATATCGTATGACGACGGCACTAACAACTGCACCCGCACGCCCGAGAAGACAGAGACTGCGAGCTGCGTTTAATGTTGCGAAGAGGGATATTCAGCAAACTATTGCGGATGTTCCAAAGCGCCGCGACGTAAACACCGCACAAATAGAAGCCGCCCCAGACGTGCTGATCAGGCCGGTGTGTCGCGCTTTCGGCTGCCCGCCCCCAAACCTGCACCATCTTTGATGCGCTCTTCTGCACCTCGAAATGCCTCGTCACCGAGGTCTCCATGCGAGGTGGTAGCACTCCTGCGCCTTCTGCGCCGAAACCAAATGCGTGGGTAAATCCTGTGGCACTAGTCGTCTCACAACCTTTTCCAATCCTCAGGCCAGCAAAACCGAGCCTATCCCCCAAGGGTCGTATTCATTCGCTGCTAACTTCTCCCTAGTCTGCGGCTTCGTCAGGAACATCTAAGTTGCTGAATTATCCTCTTTGGCCGCAAACTACGCGGAGCAACTACTCGTCAGGACTTGCTTAACGTCACGATTGAGCACATTGAGCAATCTGGTGGCACCTAAACACCTTATTAAAAACTAGACTGTAGAATTAGACCACACTCTTTGACTGTCGCTTTTTTAATACAAACGATCTCAGCGACCAAAAAGACGAGATCGCGCTCTTTCTGTGCAACCAAGGTGCAGATGTTATGCTAGTAAAAATGACATTCTTGAAACCTACTGCGTACTGATCGAGGATCCCCGTTAACTAACATGGAAGGTTCTATATGTAAAGAAGCTATGTTTTTTTAGCGTATTGTAGATTCAGACATATTAGAAATAATAATCTTAAGCCCCGGTGTCATAATAGCTGGAGATCTCAACTGTAAGCAATCCTCCTAGAAATCTCGTACAAACAACCCTAACGACAATGAATTGTTTGACCTCAAGGAGTAACTGAACTTCGAGGCTATCGAGCCTAAGACTCCAAATCCGCTACTCACTTGCTACTACTACTACAACCAAATATCCTTGACGTAGCGATATTCAAAGATGTCCATTTGTCGATAACATCCATCAAAAAGATCTTAGAGCATGACACGGACCATAGAACTGTCTTATTGCAGCTAGACCAACACGAAGGTGAGGTTCTTCAGACCAAAACCATCGTAGATAGGTGAAAGCTAGAGATCAAATTTGAGTCTAAAACCTCCAAACACGTAGACTTAATAACCGATAAAATAGACTCGCCATAGGAAGCCGATAAGGCAATTAACGCCCACCTCAACTCAGCCATCGAAGAATGCTCTCGAAAGGTTCGCGTGTGAAGCAATCGACAACTGAAGCTTCCAAGTGATATTCGACAACTAATCAGAGCAAAAAACGCGACCCTAAGACAATAAAATCACTACTGCACAATAGATAACAACCTCCAAAATGAGGTTAAAGACCGCATCGCCAAATTTAGAAATGATAAGTTGGTCTCACTTCTCTTTTCGCCGATGACACGGCACTCTTCGTCGCCCATCCAAACAATATAATTCTCACTAAGATGATCCAAGCAGCCGTTAACCGCTTAGATGATTGGTTCTGCTTATAGAGAAATAATTAAATAAACGAAGTGAATCCCGAGAAAAGTGTAGCAATATAATTTCAAAGGACCACACTCCATCGTCAATACACAAATCCCGAGAAATTGCTAGGTACGACCACACTGTTCGGTCACCAGATCCCCTGGCAACTAACGGCCAAATATCTAGGGGTCACTTTCGACCAAGGCATGACTTACTTGAAACATATTCGCTCCGCTCGCAACCGTGCTAAAATAGTCACTAGTCGTATCTACCCGCTTGTTAACAGCAAGGGCAAACTGTACTAAGACACAATCTTCATCTCTACAAAGTTTACGTAAGACTTATCACATCTTACACAAGCGTTGGTTTTGCGCACGCTGCCTATCGCCATTTGTACGACCTCTAGGTCGTGCGAAATAAATTCTTCCGCACAACCACCGGAGCTTGGTGGTAACAGCGAAACTCCGACTTGTACACAGACTGTCAACTTCCGACGACCTCTAAATATGTCAAGCAAATGTACTAACAAGCTGTGGCGGCGCTGTCGTCGCGCCGCAAGCGAATCACACCGAAGCCTAAATCATGCTATCGAAATTCCGAATCATAAACAGTATATATAGAACATCTCCGAACTATCACACGGAGTGTTGGCCGCTCCTCGAGCAGAACACCTTGCCCGACGGGAGATCTCCCTTTTTCCTTCCACGACCACAGTGGTGACCCCGACGTGATCCGAACACGCAATCAACAACCTTCGGAAACTTCAAGCATCATCATCGTCATAGAATACCCCACTCTTCCGGTCCCGAGCAGATATCGTCTGCAGTCTTCATATCCTGCAAGCCAGCTAACTTCATAAGGTTCATCGCAGCACTGGAATAATAATGCTTCCTGTTCCTACAAGCTACTCTCTGCGCTATATAGTGTTCGGCACGGCTCTGAGCCTTACTGCTCGCCTCTGCTTCACGGCACTCTCGTAGATCACTTGCACATTCGTCGGCAACGAGGCTGCACTATCGACCTCCGGTCTGAGCAGGGGGGTGATTTGGCGGCGCTGTCGTCGCGCCGCAAGTGAAACACACCGAAGCCTAAATCACGTTATCAAAATTCCGAATCATAAACAGTGTATATAGAACATCTCCGAACTATCACACGAAGTGTTGGCTGCTCCCCGGGCAGTACACCTTGCCCGGCGGGAGATCTCCCCTTTTCCTTCCACGGCCACACAAGCTTCTTTGAGAGGGTCGAGATATATACCTATGCCCCGACTCCAAATATTACGGAAAGTCTCCGGAAGGTCCTAAATGATTATTAAACCATCCGTTTCACTAGCTTCCGACGTCTCAAATGTCGCTGGCCAGTCACACACTTACACCTCACACTCACCTAGTGCAACAAACACAATTAGTACATCGGATGGGGGAACACACCGCGTAAACACAGTACACTCGAGTCCAGAATATGGAATTATGCTTTTTAGCTATCAGAGCCGGACGCCCGCCACTCCCTGTTCGGATGGCCGTTAGATAACTCATTTCCGTGCAAATCACTGACGTAGGTGAACATCGTTACGCAATTAACGATGCAGAACGACTTAAATATACCTCCTTTACTTTTAGCTTGCGGCCTTTCAGGCCGCGAGCCCCCACACCCGTGGAGCTGTAAAAGCTAAAAAGCTAACAGCACCAACATCATCAAAGTATTAGTTTTTTTTAATTTGTTAGTTCAGTTTTAAATGTAAATTTAAATATCTTAAAAAAGCTTTCAATTCGTCTGTATACGATATATTTTTTTGCATATTCCGGCATATCTACTTTGTTTATGATTCGATTTGAAATAAATATTTTTATTAAAGCGTTTATATTTTAAGGTGTGGTGGTCTCATGTAATTTCGGAGAAGAAATTCTATTCCTAAGTATGGAAAAATTAAGAATGCAGATTTTAATTTAACTATTAAAGGGACATTCTAAGTTTTTATCATTGAACATATTCCAGCCAAAATGTAAAATTATATACTTAAAAAAAGGAGATACCGATTTCAAAAATTAAATATATTAAAATAGTTTTTACATTAATAGCTTCTGCAGTTAAAGACCCAATTAATTAATGAAGTCGGTTCGTTTACGTTTACTTTTCGTCTTTAAGTGTATATTTTGTAGTAGAATTTTCAAGTTTCGTAGGAAATCTATGTCAATACTAAGTAAGTACATCTAAAAGTTTGAAATAGTAATGTTTGGTGAATCTCAAATACATTAACAAACTTAATTGAGACTTTATTTGTTAAACACACGTGCTTAGAATTCTTGGTTACTCGTAATTTTATCGTTTTCTGATCTGATCTGATCGTTGGGTTAACCCAAAACTTTGTGATGAGGGTCAAACTGGCGGCTACGGACTTAAGTTGTGACATTTTTTAAGTAATCAACATTCAAGATGAAAATAGTTTCTTGGACGTCTTTATGAAGCAGAAAGTAGGGTAAAAATATAATTGTAATGATAAAACGCAACTTGTATGTCTTAAACATACAATTTTAAACGTTTTTTTTTCATTTTTCAGTTTCCATCCTATTAAAATACGGGTGTTTTCGAGGGAAGAGTGAAGAGGCTTTTGTTAAGCTAATTCTGTGCGCTTTACCCAATTCGGCTTCATCAACATTTACCATCAGCAAACAGTCAGTCTCGCTCGCGACATTGTACGAAACAGCTGACTTGTTGCTGTTATGTTAATGAAGTATTTTATTTCTACTCTTAGTTTGAAGTTTTAATAGAAACAACGGAAAAATCCCAAGTGTGACAACTGTGACAAACCAATAGCCAAGAAATTCGCTATTCTCGAGTGCAACAAGTGCTCAAAAACTGTGCACGCTACCAAGACCTGCACCGGCTTAACTTCTAAGCAATTAGCGGCACTGCGCAACACTGAGAATACGGAATGGACCTGTGAAGATTCAGCTAGCTAGTTTTTTTTATAAAATAAGATATTTTTTCTCGACATTTGACTTTTTTTGTTATTTATTTATAATATTAGAATAGATACATGTGTTAAATCTATTTAAATTGCAAAAACGCAAGTTACGGTCTCACACATAAGGAAAGGCAATAGTACAATCATATACAAACAATACAGTTATTTACACGATGGCTGCTTAGAAACAGTGGCAATAATATTAAATAGATACGTACATGTTTTATACAATAACTTACAACCCAGCAACCCACTGTAATTGCAAATCACCGCTCTGAACCGCATCTTAAATTTCGTAAGTATAGGTAATAATACTTTAAAAAACTTAAATATTCCTTTAATATTGTTTTCAATGTATATTTTTGTTTTTACTTTCTTAGGTATGGATTTTATCTAGGTAAGTTTTAAACGTTTTTCCATAACTTTTAATGGCATATGAAATAAGAGACTTAGCAAGAGCGTTATACAGATTTATAAGGATGGAAAATGGCATTTTGTATTTTAGTATTGCAAACTTTGCTGGCATAGCCCGTAGCTTATTACATACGTAATCAACGTGTTTATTACAATGGAATCTTTCATCCACAATTAAGCCTGGGTATATAAGTGTTAACTTGTTCTAGAGGAGTACAGTTACAGTTAATATTTAATTTTGACTAACTATGAAAAAATTTATGGCTGTGTGCTAGTATTTTTATTGGTTTTTTATATTTATTAGAGGGCGTCGAGCGTTCATGTATAATTTTAGTTTTCATAGAATTTAATATGAGTCCCGCATCATGTGACCACATGCAGAGGTTAGTAAAGTCTAGTTGTAACTTTTTATATGCTTTTGTTATGTCTATTAGTTATTACTAGACAAGTATCGTCTGCTCATTGATACACTGAACTATGTTTAATCAAATTTACCATGTCATTTGCTAGATAGTGTAAAGGGCCATGGACCGATCCCTGAGATGTTACCGGAGCGACAGGCATTTCATCACTGTAGTCATTTTCAATTATCACATGGTATTCTCTACCTTTGAGGTAATCTTCATACCACGTGAGTAGAGGCCCACGTACGCCTGTATTTTTTAGTTTTTGTATTTACAGGTCATATTTAAGAATATCAAAAGATTTGCTGTAGTCAATAAATAAAACAATTATATGTTGTTTGTTGTCTAGGTAAGTATTAATTTCATCGGTAAATTTTGATAATAAGAAAGTAGATGCATTATTTTTTTTAAAGCCAAACTGAGTTTAGGACAACATATCATTCGATACGTATAACAATATTTTTGTATTTGATTACATACATATTTTTCAACTATTTTATCTACCAAGGGAAGTATTGTGAAATATAGGTCTATCACAATCCTTTTTTATATTTATTATTATAATCACAGTGTTACCCCTTTTTATATATGGGTCTTACGATTCCTACTTTTAATTCTGAGGGATAAATACCACAATGCACACTGGTATTTATCAACTTTGCAATTACAGTTGTGATTTTTTTAAATAAGGGTTTCATGTAACTGCGAATCTGGTCTGTTCTAGCGGATTTGTTTGTGTTTAATTTTTGAATTATTTTATTTATCCTCTTTCCATCTGCTGCACAATTTTTGCAGCAACCTGTATACTACTATTGCTGCTAGATAATCCGAGTGCTTGCTAAGAACGGTCTGATTGTCACGCTCACACCCGTGTGCTCACCAAAATAGGTTTTTTGGCCTGTTCAGAACGGTGATTTGCAATTACAGTGGGTTGGTGGGTTGTAAGTTATTGTATAAAACATTATAGTATTAAGTATTTGTATATGATTGTACTATTGCCTTACATTATGTGTAAGACCGTAACTTGCGGACAAACCTCATGGTTTTTGCAAGTTAAATAGATTTAACACATGTATCCATTCCAATGTTATAAATAAATAACAAAAAAGTTAAATGAGAAAAAAGATATCTTATTTTATAAAAAAAAACTAGTTGGTCTTTTTCAGTAGATAGCACGTTGTTTCTTCCACCTCGGACGTTGCAGTGTAAATATAAAGTTTTCTTTATAACTTGGTCACAGAGCCATCTATCGAGTTAAACTTTTTGTTAATTTCTTTTTTGGCTGTAACCCATCATGTATTGCTAATACGTTTCATTTTGCTACATAAATATAGCATTAGTTAATAACTTGACTACATCATATTGGATTCTGATAAAGCTGAGAACCGTCGTCTTGATAAAATAATTATATTAAATTATGTAAAGACATCAATCGTAACACGTCGTAACAGTTACACGCTTACTAACAGATACACCAACAACCACATATTATATAACGAATGAAAATTAATAAGTGTAATGATGTTAAGTGAAATGAAATGAAAACTCCTCAAATGAAACTAATTTTTACGGGTGTTATCGGATTTAATTTAACTTTTTAATTCCCGAAAATTCATACAGTTTCATAAAACCACAGAAACATATCGTTTTTACGACCATGTAGCTTTTATAAATATTTAAAACGATTAACCAACGATGGAGATAAGATTGGACGCTTGTCTCTCAGAACTTGGACGAACGCAAATGGAAAAGACAAATAGTTTCTCCCGCAGATATTTTAATAAAGGCTGTTTACAAATAATAACTGAACTGAGTGATGTCTGGGGAGAGCTGAGTGATGTCTGGGGAATTCGGTTGGTAAAGCAATGACTCCACGTAAAGATTTTGCAATGATTGGCAAATACTAAATATAAACACGAGAATAACGACTTCCGGTCAAGTGCCTGTGAAATATTTTTGGGTTTTCTTCTTTTACATTCATGTTTTATTGCCACTGTAACGTGTGCATATGAATTTAAGACATAATGCGTTAAATATATGAGTAAACATTGAACGACTTTCACAATATAATTTGCACAAATATACATAATTGTACTAAGAACAGTTGCTCGCTACGGAAATCTACACAGAGGATATATATGAAATATTTACTTTAGCTCAATCTGAGAAAACCTTAACAATATACAATATTAATCACAATATACATACAAAACGTATGCTTGGGATTGGGTCACATAACAAAATAAAAGATAACTTTAAATGATGATTTCTTATATTTACGCGAACACTACACATGATTAAAACTACTTTTACGGATTTTATCGAGTTTATTTTTACTTTTTATTTTTAATTCCCGACGTTTCGGGCGCTTTCCAGCACGCATGGTCACAGGGGACTGAGATAACTGACGTCCCGATGTCGTTGTTAAACCCGGAGTACCTTCAGCTTTTTTAATTATTGTTTATGGTCCGATCTATGCAAAATGAACTAACTATGTCCTGAGGTCTTGCAGTGGTATGCTTGGGTTTAGTTTTAATTTCATTGATTATAGGATCTCAAGCAGGTGCTAGTACCCAGCCTCCGTCTATATTGAAATTAGGATGTTTTTTAATTTCAATAGCCTCACGTATCATCCTTGGCAGGAATCGGTGTTCTTTCGCGAGGATTTGTGGTCTATCAAATCTGATGTAATGGGTGGGGCCGTCTAGGATATGATCATTCACAGGAAGTCTGCAGTTTGTGATGTGATAACATCCGTAAAAGTAGTTTTAATCAACTTTAAATGACATAATGCGAAAATATAATCGTTTTTTTATAAAAGCGATGAGTTAAGTACATCTTTTATATATAAAATATTCACAAACCTTTCACAACACCCGCCAATTTTGACAACTAATGGAAATCATTTCTTAAACAAAAGAGGCCCGTATACAGCAGTGGAGTTATACGGACTTACGATGAAAACAAAGATACAATAGAGAAGGTGAAGAGGATATTATTTTAAATTAGTGCTTCGGAAATATTTTTTTCTTCATGGCTGATAGCTTAAGGTTAAATCTTGTGAAAGTATTTACCATTTAACACTTCGTAGTGGTTAATAAAAATTTGCAATTACTTTTTTAAATAAACTTTTATGTTATTCGAAGTAACAGAATTTTGGTTAGTTTTGATCCTTACTCTATGCTGTGTGTTTTTGCAAATATTATTGAATACTCAGCCCGTAATCAATCAGTAATGTCACTGTGAACGTATTAAAATCGAGTTTAGCCGTTGATAATTTTCACATTCAGTTATTATTGATATTATTGCTTTTGTGGAAGTATTATCTGTATGTTTAAAAGACCAAATTTAATGGTGGTTGTAAAAATGACATCTCAAGCTTTCGTGTGGTGGTGGCGCAAGAGTTCATCTCCCCATTTGATTCTGTAGGTGTCAGAAAAGTATAGTGAAAAAATGGCAGTATAACCATTTCGGGAACGGAGATATAAAATACCTAGACTTCCGATAGGTAGTACTAAGCGTCAAAGGTGCGAGACATCTGTTACAGCGTCAACAGTCGTCAACGCTCCTGTCTAACATTACGCTTAAGGCGAATACAACAAACTGAGTGACCCAGGACCAGCATTGAGTTTCTGTTTGGAGAAAAAAAAAGGAACCAGAAGTAGAATGTTATCTTAAAAAGTATGATTATTGAAATAAAAATGGTTGAACTATGAACTCGCACTGGTAATATTGCTCCCCATTACCAGTCCGTGAAACTTGGATTAGAAATTTTCTAATGGATATTGAAAGTGATAAATTTGATGGTGTTTAAAACTTCGTTTATTAGCACAGTGCATCAGGTACAGATGGAAATGTTCGAAGAAAAAATAAAAATTAGACTTTATATTAGAAAACAAGTATAAATGGCTCGAAGGCAGTAGCTAGTAGTAGCTTTTTTACGTGGTAGAGCCATGCTGCAATTATATTAGTAGTATAGTTGTAGTACGAATGGGTCAGCTCGACCGAGGAAGGACATTATCATGCATGCTCATGAGGCTCATGATCTCACAGAATACTAGCGTAAAATTGCAGCTTAACGCTGCTGTGTTTCTTATGGAGAATGTAGAGAACTGGAGAACCTATTTACAGGAAATTAGGCAATCCATATTAGTCCTGACGGGTGACAACGCATTTGCATTTTGATTCGTAATCGATGATAGATATAAATACAAATATAATAGTCATTGGTCACAATTATCCTATAAAAATATATAGAGCGACTGTTTGTATGGCCTACTAGAAATCGCTCCGGGTTTGAATTTATTGTACACTTTACGGAAAACTCTTTCTCAATACGGGAGAAATCCTAGTATGAGTGTAATTTAAATTATACCTAAAAGAAAAACGTTACACGTTTTATTTTTAGTTTTGTTTTAATGTATTTAAATTACAAACATAATATTCGCGTGGCTTAGATATCTGATCAGAGTATGTGGGTAATAAATTCAGATCCGAATTAGAGCAAATATTCAAGGGTGATTGATGCATTGCGATTGACCCTATGTGTTTGCTATTGAGATAACCTTTAATCTTATTGTTAAGAAATTTATCACCTCATTCACTTAGAATAACTTAAGTTTATATTTATTACAAACTTCTGTAAATATTTTACCGGAATATAAATGAAATTAATAAACATTAAAATAAAGCCCTTAGCGAAGTATTGCAGGCATAAGAACTCTTGAACAAATTATGTAACTTCGCACGGTAATCTTTTCAAGTATTTATAACTGCTCATTATTTTCTCAAGTTAGAAGACGCACTCTTATTCTTATTCTTAAGTAAAATTAAATTTACTAAGACTTTTATCGCAGGTTTTGGTCTTAAAGCGTCTTTTCGGTACTTCTACTCCCTCGGCGTAGTCCCGAAATCATGGAAAACAGCCCTCGTGCACCCAATCCCTAAAAAAGGTAACCGCTCTGATCCATCCAACTACAGGCCTATCACCACCACCTACTTGTTCTCTAAAATAATGGAATCCATTTTCAACAGCCAGTTCGTGTGCAGTGCAGTGATCTTCAAGGTACCCTTGAAGATCACTGCCAGTCAATTAACCACCGCCGGTACGGTTTCCGTCGCGGCAACTCGGCTGGTAGTCTTCTGGGTTACCTAACTCATAAATGGGCGGAGGCAGTGGAGTCCATGGGGGAGGCGTTGAATGTTAGTTTGGATATAGCGTTGCTATGCGACGACAGCACTGGTGATGCTTTGTACACCAGTCCTGCCAATATTTCACGGGAAAACGTCGCAGAGTACCGGGACAAACCTGTGTTCGAAGTCGAAATTTTGTTGAACAAAGTCTCGGACTGGGATTGACTAAATCTAGTCAAGACACAAGTTTGCGTGTTTATCGCTAAAAAAACCCTTCATCGTATCTCCTCAGTTTCAAGGCACTACCCTTGTTGCCTTTGCTAGTATCGGAATCCTAGGCGTCGACATGTCGAGCGATGTGCAGTTTCGTGGTCACTTGGAAGAGAAGGCCCAATTTGGCCTTCTCTTCCTCTAAAAAGCTTGGCGTGCTCAACAGAGTGGGACATTATTTAATGCCGGCTCACCGCCTGCAGCTTTACAAAGCACAGTGTCGGCCGCACATGGAATAGTGTTCCCATCTGGGCCATCTGGGCCGGGAGCAAATGGAAGGAACTCGAACTGGGGAGCAGTTTCTTCCATTTGATCACATCTAGCGCAGAGCGGTTCGCAAATCTCGCGATACCATCCATCCCATTTGGATGACTGACGGTCCACCACCGTGCGATTTAAAAGAAGTTTTCTTTCTCGCACAACTTCCTTGTGAAATCGACTACCACCAGAGATTTTCCGGACCGATACGACTTAATGACCTTCAAGAAAAAAGCCTACTCCTCTCTGAAAGGTTGGCAACGCATCTGCGATTCCCCTAGTGTTGCAGTTTTTATGGGCGGCGGTAATCATTTACCATCAGGTGAGCCGTACGCTCGTTTGCCCCCACTCCTATAAAAAAAAAACGAAAGATAACGTTGAAGCTGGCAGAGAATTAAGGCGAATTAATATTGAATTGAAACTCCCTCTAACAGCTTATAATAAAATAGTTCATAGGTTTGGCCTTCCAGATGTACATTTATTTGCTTCACGAATAAATAGAAAATGTCCCAAATTTGTTTCATGGCATTGAGACCCAGAAGCTTTTGCTATTAATGCTTTCACTCTTAATTGGAAAGAAATGTTTTTTTACGCATTCTCACCATTTTCTCTAATATTCAAATGTGTACACAAAATTAAAACTGCTACAGGCATTTAAGTATTTAATACTGGCCATCACAACCATGGTTTCCGTTACTGAAATCGTTAGTAGTTGGTAAATTGCTATTGTTTGAGCCTAATGAATCCTTATTGTCTTCTCCTTTCGGAAGAAATCACCCTCTCCAGCACCAGTATTACCCACCAGCTGAAGGTCAGGTATCGGCGAGGCATATGTAAGGCGAGGAACTCATCACAGAGGGCATTTAAAATAATGTTAAACTCTCTCGCAAAAAGCACAATGTAATGGTAAAATTCTTCCATAAAGGAGTTGAGTGGTGTGGTTGCTTCCTTCTCCCGTAGCGCAGTCGAGGGAAGCCCGATCGACGGTGCCCCGCTTCGCGGAGCTTCTACTTCTAAATGGTTTATAAAAAATAACCACGAAAGAGATGGCGTGGTTGAATGAGTGAGCGAAGCGAGCGAATAAACCTAATTTGTCCGAGTTGGGATGCCCTAAATCCCGAGCTCGCATCGCTCAATCTTACACTCAACAAAAACCAAAATAAAAAATTAACAAACAAACATTTCTTAATTTTTTTATTTAAAATGTTTGTTTCTTTGAGTAGATTATGAAAAATAAAACCAACTTCATTAGATCATTTAAAAAAGTTATCAACAATTATACCGAATGAGTGCATTTTCATGAACATTTACTTACTTACTTATCTTCACGCACAATCCCTAACGGGGTAGCAAGACAGAACAGATAGCCAAGTGTCACGATCCTTACATACTTCTTTCGCTTCTTTCTGGTTCATTAACTTCTTCATATATGCACGTCTAGGTATCCGAGTACTCTTGACCTTCCCCTCTTCGAGTAATTTGCTCATATGGTCTTCGAAAGTTAGCCTCGGTGTACCTCGACACCTTTTAATATTTACTTTCGCGCTATATATTTTCTTCACCATTCGGTCTTCACTTATTCGCTCAACGTGCCCAAACCATCGGAGTACGCCCCCATCAATTTTCGTGATAAGGTCATCTTTCAATCCTGCCATATTGCGAATCTCTTCGTTTCGCTTTCGGTCGGCTATGGTAACGCCGCACATTTTACGAAGAGATCGCCTCTCTACTGCATTCAACTTGCTTTTATGCTTCTTCTGGCATACCCAGGTTTCGCTGCCATATAACAAACTCCTCACTATGAACATTTAAAGGTTTGAAATCAATATAAATTTTAATTTTTTTTTGTCCTTGTAATTTTTTTCATAAATCCACCGTAATAATGAAGAAAAAAAATATTTTTCGAATTTCTATATCCGAAAAACGAGGTGACCGCGATAGTATAAAGTTTTGAAGCCATTATTAAATAAACGTATAAAAATTTCAGCTAGCACACAATCCGTATTTAGCTTAAAATTATATATTTTCTAAATAAATTTCGTCTTCATTATCATCATTGCATCATAAGTCACAATTTATTCGTTTCTTTAAGTTAGAAAATTACTAAAGAAGTTAAAATTAATTAACTGAGATCCACCTAATAAAATAAAATGACGTGTCTAGTTTTAAGAAGCACTTTTATACTTTTATACGTGGCAGAGCCATGCTGCAGTTATATTAGTAGTATAGTTGTAGCACGAATGGGTCGGCTCGACCGGGGAAAGACCACGCTCTCACAGAATACCAGCGTGAAATAGTAGCTTAATGCTGCTGTATTTCGTATGGTGAGTGTAGAGAACCGGAGACCCTTTTTACTGGAAACGAGGCATTCCATCTTAGTCCTCACGGGTAACGCATCTGCATTTTGATTCGTAATCGAGAATAGATGTAGATGCTGATGGGCCACAGCAACCACTTACCATCAGGTGGACTGTGTGCTCGTTTGTCACCCTATCCTATAAAAAAAAACTTCCCGTCCTCCCTCTATTGAGTGCCCTATCTATGTTACTACTAAACTTAACTAACTTAAACTTAGTAAGGATGTACTGCCTAATTTTTTAATTTTGTTGGGAAAAGAAGGAAGAAGCAAATTAGAATATTATATGACATGACAAAACTCTCTTTATTTTTGAATTTAATACACTGCTTAAAATTACTTTACTTATAAATAAAACTTATCTTTTAATCTACGACAGAAGATATATTACATGAAAATGGCTGGAAATTACACACAGAGCTAAATGTGTGAAGCTCTTGAAGGAATATTTTGCCGTTGGTGCAATCGAAAATTTCTACGTCATATCATGTGTGTGTCACATCAGTCGGGCGACATCTCTACGAAATATTTACTGTTTTACCAAAAACTCACCGATGTTGATTTAATATTTTTAGTAAAAATTACATATCTACTATTTTAAACATAAATTATATTTATTTATAATCATAAATTGTTAAATATTAACATTTAGTAAACAACATTCTAAGTTCTAATTCTAATACTAAAAAACCATAAAAATATATATTATAATAACTAATTTAAATTATTAAAAAAGAGGTCCTTTAGGCAAGGTTCCGAAGATACTGGCAGCGTTTCCCAGTTGAATAGCTAGACTAATTCTTTGTCCGAGGTAACTGCCAGCTCTTCGGTCTCTTGTGACGTCGATTAACCTTTTTGCTATTTCCTTAAAAAGGCTTATAGCGCTAGGACCCCACGGACCAAGTTTCTCGACACCGAAAGGGACAAAAATATATTCGGAGCCTAGACCCCTGTATTTGCAAACTTTAGCCTTTTCTGCCGCTTCACAAGCCGCACCAGCTCTGTTGTTGGTTCCACGTAGATGGGAAGGGGCCAGCGTGTCTGACCAGGTTACATCCCATACCAGCACCCGGCCCATCCTTCATGGAATCAAACTCATTCCGTCCGGTCTCTTGCTACCATCTCTTGCAATACCAGACGGCTCAAGTAGACTTGGCACGTTGACAGTGGCAAGAGACCGGCGTATGATATCGTTAAGTGCTGCATGTCTCGAGAAGCGACCTGCACTTTTTGGCATGATAGCCCGTGATGTCCTAGCTTGTCGACGTCACTGCCACATGGACATTTATGAGGAGCGCAGACCCCAAGCCGTAGACAGGTTGCGATTCGGAGCGTGTCAGGCTCAAGAAATGTTCCTGTATTCGACGAAGGATACGCGTGAAGCCAGTAGCCGGCCTCATGCGTACTGTTAGATTGTCCTATTCAGCACTTATAAAAAAAACACAGTACTGAATTTCGACAATTATTTATTAATTAAATATTTTAATTTTACACAAGGTCGGACACAGAATTTCTACTATTACATGAACTTATACGCGACTTGGATTATAACAGCGCGATAGCCCTAGTGAAGGGCAGAGTAGACCCGGAGTGTATTCTTAGCTTTCACTGGTAACCAGCCGGCAGGCAAGAACCGGGTCCGTAGCTGGAGAGCAGTTTAGCTGAAGAACAACCAACTGACTGAATTTAGGAAAGTCTCGCGTATTTATAGCAAAATTATTGCTGATTTTCAATATTGCATTTGAATGAACCAGCAATAATTGCAAGTCAGCATTTTACTTCAACAAATAGTGATGTGACAGTGAAATTAGGGATGTAACATCTCCCCCCTTTAAAACGGAACATACGGAATAGAGTATGTGAGTATAATCCAGGTAACGATATAGAAATTATAAATTTGAGGAGAGAACTTTCAACTTAAGACTAATGGAATATAATACTAATGCAATAAAAAATGATAATTATATTGTACATTTAAGTTTTACAATAACTCAAGGTTTCGCCTTGGTGTATTAGAATCAGTACTTTCTGTATCATAGTTTGTATTGGCCATTTCAATATTGGACCTTGCTCGGATATTTGTATGAGGTTTAGTCATACAGGTATTGACAATTTTAATACAACAGGATGTACTGTTTCTTCGATTATTAAGACAGAGACATTTATACAATTTATAAGAAAAATATCCAAATACAGAGACAGATATTAGGGTAGTAATTATACTAAAATAATGGCTGTACTTAATATGGTAAGGTTGATTTTCGATTTTAGTCAGTTCTGCTTCATTTTGATTTAGCTTATGCGAAGCGTATTGTAACGAATCAAGATTCACATGAGATAGTTTAATAGGAGTTAAATATGGTAATGTTTGATTTACAGTAGCTTTAGAACAACAATCGTCTTCTATAATATTAAAGTTTGGATTAGGAACATAGAATTTAATTTCGAATTCTTGAGACGGAACAAACTGTAGTAGCTTATGATAAGCTTTACAATATTTAGGTAAGTCTAAAATACCTGTCCCAACAATATTATAGTCATTCATTTTACCATCACAAGTTATAGATATCTTAGATATATCTGATTGGACATATATCCATCTATTGTTATTAAGTCTTTGCCATAAATCTATTTCACCTAATATAATCTTATAATTACAGGATTTTGGTATTCCTTTCACATGTTCAGTTAAAATACTCACTTCACAAATAGGATTTCCAACACTATTTTGTATATTTCCTAGTTTACACAAATAGTAATTATTATTTATTACTTTGCACTCACTTAAGTCTTGTAACGCGGAATATGTTAATTTATCTTGTGTCACAGCTAGAAATTTTGCGGATGGATTTATTAATGCAAAAGTATTTGGATTTTGAATGTCGTGTGGAGTTGGTAAAGCATATATGTGATATAAATTATAATCTACAAAAGTAACTAGGGGAATTCTAATGGCAAATATTAGTTTATTTTTGTTGATAAATGAAGATATTTCTGCGACATCTATTATTGTATGAATATTCTCAAGAGATAAATGTAAAGGCAAACTAGAAAGGATGTCATTATTTTTCGAATTCAGCTCGTTATACAACTGTATTGGACTTAGCACTGATGGATGAACTACATTCTGTTTCCCAAATAGAATGGCATTGATTAGATCTTCAAGGTTAAAATTGAGTATCATTAATGAACTTTCTAAGGCACTAAAAGTCATTGATAAATGTGATATTATTTCTAACTTATTGGTATTAGCTGAAACAGTGGCTAAAATTTTGCCTAAATTTCGAATATAGTTATTTAGAATATTTTCGTTTTCGTTAAGTTTGGCAATAGTATTGTTAAAAGATGAAATGGTAGAAGTTATTAAGTGAATATTTTCCTTCATAATTGAAGCCAGGTGTCTTTGATCGTCTTGAACCGCATTAATCGCGTCAGTAAAAGCCTTGGCGTCATCTTCGTCTAGAGAACCAAATAGTTGTTTCAAGATTGGACCACCTATACCAATCCAGGCAGACCTTTTAGATTTGTGAGTATTATTAGCATTAGTTAAATGGGATGAAGAGATGTAATTATTTTGAACGTTGATAAAAAAACTTTCTAAAGGACTTAGGATATTCCAGCAATCAGTTTTGACTTTAGTAGATTGATGCGTATTACAGATTTGTTTGCATGTTTCTAGAATTCTTTGTAATGTTTCTATATGAGGCTGTATATAAGATAGATCAGAATATGTAACTATTTTCCAATGATTATTATAATATTTCAGTGCACCAATCGGATCGTAGAAAAGACCTGGACTATTAGTTATTGGTGTAATCATGTCTGGTCCTGCGAGGAGTCCTGGCGCGACGGCCCTGGAAGGGAATTATCATGGGCTGGTTTAATTTCATCAAAATGATATCTGATATGTTTACGATTAATTAAAAGAGTAACGTTATTATTGTTATGTACTTTAATAATTCTATATGGGCCTTTCCAAATGCTAGAAAGGGCTTTGCGTAATCTATGATGCTGCTTTAAATATACCATATCTCCGACATTATAAGTAATATCTCTAGTGTTTTTATCGTAATAAATTTTGGAATTCTCTTTACTACGGCGGATATTTTCTCTGGCTATGTTTCTAGTATTTATAAGTTTTTGTTTCAAAGTTTTTATATAATCAGGGTTTGTGACTGTTGGTTCGATATCATAAATGGAACTTGGCAGGTTTGGTTTACAACCAAATAGTAATTCATGTGGTGTAAAATTAGTAGAAGAATGAACAGACGAATTATATGATACAAGAGCAGTTGGGAGATATTTATGCCAATCATCTTGATTGTCGTTCACGTAAGATTTCAAATATTCTTTCAATGTGGCGTGACTTCTTTCTAGAGCGCCATTAGTTTGAGGATGGTATGGAGTAGAAAAAAGATGTTTTATTTTGAAAAGAGAAGTTATTTGTTTGTATATTTCGGCAATAAAATGAACACCTTGGTCAGATAAAAGAGTCTTAGGAATACCAAAATAAGAAATAAACTTTATCAAACAGTCAGCTGTTTGTTCAGCTGTTGAATTATTAATAGGGTAAGCCATGGAGTATTTTGTTAAATCATCCTGAAACGTTACTATGTATTTGTATTTTTCCGGACCTGATTCGGGTAAAGGGCCAACGATATCAGTTGCTATTCTTTGGAGAGGTTCCTGGCATGTAGAGGTAATCTCCATCGGAGCTTTATTGCAAGCACGTAAAGCTTTATTTTGTTGGCACTGTGGACACCGCCTAACATATGATTCAATATCATTCTTCATATTTTTCCAATAAAAAGAATCTTTGAGTTTATTGTACAAACGTGTGGAACCAATATGTCCACCAATGGGAGAGTCATGATTATCTCTTAAAATCGTAGGAATTTCGTTAGGCTTAGGATAAATGAGTTTATTGTGGTAGATATTAATTTTAATATGTGTGTTATGAAAAATAAAAGATATGATTTCGTAAATTATAATAAATTCTAGTTTGTCAAATGGATTAGAAAAATCAGACATAGAAATTTCTTTTACATCAGGATGGAATATAATTAATTCATTTCGGAGACAGTTTAACACCTTAAATAATTCTCTATAAGTACAGGAATCATAGTGATGAATTTTAGTAAACATATGGATATATAATTTATTATTAACCTTAGTATCCTTTAGTGAATATAGTTCTTTCTCGGAATTTATAAAGGATTCTTTGTCGTCTAGGAGGTTAATAATTTCTTCACAGTAAGGATTAGATGAGTCTAGATCAATAGAAGTAGGATACGCGATCGTAGAGCAGGGTGTTCTTAACAGATTTTGATTAAATTCACGGATTTCAGTACTATATACCGTAGGACTAGAACGAGATCGAAGAAATTTGGCATATGTAATATCGTTAGTATGATCTATATCATTGATAGGATATATTATAGGAGGGCGAGATAGTGCATCAGCGTTGAGGTTAGTTTTCCCAGATTTATAAACAATTTCATAATCGTATTCTTCTAACTTAAGTCTCCATCGAACTAATTTACTGCTAGGGTCTTTGCAATTAAATAACCAAACAAGAGGGCGATGATCAGTCACAATTTTAAATTTGCGTCCATAAAGATAGGGTCGGAAGGTTTTTACACCAAATAAAATAGCTAAAAGTTCCTTTTCTGTAGTGCTATAATTACCTTCGGCTCTATTGAGGGTTCGAGAGGCATAAGCGATTGGAAGATCTTCGCCAATTTTTCCTTGTGAAAGTATTGCACCTAGAGCATAGTTAGAAGCGTCATTGGTAAGAATGAATTCTTTAGAAAAATCAGGATATTGAAGAATAGGAGCACTAGATAACATTGATTTAAGAGTATTAAAAGCATTTTCTTGATCTTGAGTCCAATTGAAAGAAGCATCTTTACGAAGTAGTGAAGTTAGGGGTTTAGTAATTTTGGAGAAATCTTTTATGAATTTTCGATAGTATCCTATTAGCCCGAGAAATGATTTTATTTCCTTTGGGTTTCTGGGTGTTGGATACTTGGATACGGCCTTGATTTTGTCAGGGTTTGGGGAGACGCCCTTATCAGTAATAATATGACCGAGATATGTGACTTCTCGTCGTAGGAATTCGCACTTATCTGGTTGTAACTTAAGATTGTGCTTTCTGAGAGCATCGAAGACTAATTTAAGTTTTTCTATGTGTGAAGAGAGGCAGTGAGAGTATATAATTACATCATCATTGAAGACCAGCGAGGACTGTATTCATAAGTCTTTGAAATGTAGCTGGCGCATTTTTTAACCCAAAAGGCATCCTGGTGTACTCAAAATGACCATTAGGAACAGAAAAAGCTGTTTTAGGGGCATCTTCTGGATCCATGCGAATCTGATGGAAACCTGACACCAGGTCCAATGTAGTAAAGTACTTGCTATGGCCTAACTGATCCAGGATGTCAGTGATATTAGGGATGGGATAAGCGTCTCCGACAGTGACGTCGTTTAGTTTCCTATAATCTACGACTATGCGCCATTTCTTTTGACCAGAAGCGTCTTGTTTTTTAGGATCTACCCAAATCGGAGAAGACCAGGGGGAATTTGAAGGCTTGATTATATTTTGATCGAGCATTTTTTGTATCTGTTTATTAACTTCCTCCTTATGGCATTCTGGATATCTATACGTTTTGACGTGAATTGGTTGTGAATTAGTAGTTTTAATTTTGTGTTCCAAGGTACTGGTGTAAGTAAGAATGTCTCCTTCTAAATAGAACAGATCGGAATATGCAGAGCATAAGTCAAATAAGGCTTTTGATTCTTCGGAATTAAGTTGTGAAGTTCGTATTTGTTTCTTAATTTCACAGGATCTATTTGATATAGTATTTTGATTGATGGGATTAGAAGGATTTAGAGTGTTAATACTATGTAAATAATCATCTAAGAAGTCACAAGGGTTTAGAACTACGCAAAGAGATTTTATTTTGACATCTTCAGTATTAGTGTTAAGGATTGATACCGAGACATGATTGTTTTGTTTAAGTGTAACGAGACAACTAGACAAAAACACACCTTTCTGAATTTCAGACTTATCGATATATCCAGTAGTTACTTCGGGATTTAGAACATAGCATTCTACAATCATTTCAGAACGTGCTGGAATAGTATATTCTGGTTTGGAAAAATGAATTTGTAGAACATGATTATTTATGTCTAAAATCTTATTCCTGTAATCTATTTTAGAATCATGAGACTTGAGATAATCGTTACCTATAATACCATCAAATTCTACATCGACACAATCTGGTATTAAATGAAATTTGCCGAAAATAACGTCATTATTTGGAAATATAAAATCTAATTGAAAGTGACCAAGACTTTTTAAGTACTCCGTATTTTTGTCGATTCCTTTAAACTGAACAATTTCTGAAACTAGTTTTGGTTGAATTTGCATTGAGGATTGTTTTATTAGTGATACACCTGCACCAGAATCGACTAAAAGAACTAGTAACTTATCGGAATATTTAGATTTGATATACACATGAGGCAAATGTATTTTATTGTTATAATTAATTTCAAATAAATTAGAATACGAATCAGAAACATTATTTAAATTGTTATTTTCATTGTATGACATGGTAGATAACATAGTTGCATTGTACTTTGAGGATTTAGTAGGAGTATTTGATATAGTAGATTTAGTAGACTTATTAGATTTAATAGACATGGTATTTGATTTAGAGGATTTAGTAGAATTAGTATTAGATTCAGTGGATTTAGTAGATTTTATATTGGATACAGTGGATTTTCTAGGTTTAGTGTTAGATTCAGTGGATTTGGAATTGGATTCAGTGCTTATAGTAGATTTAGAGAGATTAGATTCAGAGGATTTAGTATTGAGAAATTGTCTCGTTAAGAGATCAAAAGCGTCGGTTTGAGTTGAAGATTCTGTACGACGCGTAACCGGAACCTTATTTAGTTTAAATTTTCATCTAGTTCAGAGTTTGGATTATCAAATTTATTATCAAAATCGCTTGTTGGTGTGAGATTATGTACCTGTTTTTGAAATTGATTGGTAGAGTTATTATTCTTACGAGAGTTGTTAAATTGGCGTTTACGACATTGAGATATGTCATGACCTATGTTTTTACAATATCTACAAAAGTTATTATTTTGCGAGTTTGAAGACGTAGAAGGTTGAGCCTGATTTGGGATTTCATTTTGAAAGTTGTTAATATGACGGCGATTTAAAAAACATGTTTTTTCTGAATGGCCTAACTTGCCGCAAAGTTTACATTTTGGTCTATATTCGGAAGATCTAGTAGATTGAATGTAATTTTGTAGTTTTTCTTCCTGGATAGCGAGATTTATAGCTTCTTGTAAAGAGGTAGGATTACGACACCTTACGATATTTGAAATGTGGCTAGGTAAGCCCAGTAAAAAGGTATGTAGCGCCAAGTCTTCTGTACTGGCGATTCTGCCTCTTATTTCACCAGGGTCCCTAGTGGAATGTGTAATGTCCGTCTGTAAACGTGTGAGTTATGTCTCTATTCGTAAACTATACTGTGTGACAGACTCGTTCGATTTTTGTTTGCAACTTTGTAAGTCTAAAAGTAAGTGATCCCTATGTTTGGTTTCGCCAAATGTGGATTTTAAAAATTGTTTCAATTCGGACCAGGTTTCAAAAATTTTAAGAGAGCAGGCGGACTCAGCCTTGCCTTCTAGTTGGGAAATTATGTATTTGAATAAGATACTTTGTTGCGACGCGGTAGCTAGGTTTAAAGCATTTTCGCAATTTCTAATAAATGGTGATAATTTATTCCTGTCGCCATCGTATGCCTTAATAAATTTAGTGAGAATTGAAAGATTTAATTCCTCTATGCCTACAGTCTGCAAACTTGAACACGACTGAACGTTTTTCTTTTCAAGTTTACTACTTTCATTAACCATTTTTAAAGAATTAATTTAATTAATTACGTGAAACGGAGTAGGAAATTAAGAGTTTTATAAAATATCCACACGCAAAATTATGCAAATGACAAAAATAAATTAACATGAATCGAATAACAACACTCACAGTATTATTAGTAGATACAGCGATTTCATGGAAGCGGTGGCGGCTCGGTGACGTCGGTGTCGGGTGACGGTGCGACGATGCGGCGGAAGTGATGAAATGTGCAGCGTTTGCGGTTGGTACGGGTCGATGCTTAAACCAAGTGTCGCGATGTATTTTATGTAGAAATATTAGTTTTCGTGCAGTCAATAACTCGGTGCTGGGCAGAAAACCCTCACGCACAATGGAGAGATGCTGACACGTCGTCTGCGATGACTAGGGTTGGCGGCGGCCTTTTACAGCGTCAGGAAGACAGGCAAAGACAGCAGGTGGCCAACTTGCTAGTTCAGGATCGTGAGTCTGGGCCGATTTCTGTGTGGAGCTGGTCGTCGTCAGGAGTAGGCGACCCGAGGGATTTCAGAAATCCCTTTTCTTCTGACACCAAATGTTAGATTGTCCTATTCAGCACTTATAAAAAAAACACAGTACTGAATTTCGACAATTATTTATTAATTAAATATTTTAATTTTACACAAGGTCGGACACAGAATTTCTACTATTATATGAACTTATACGCGACTTGGATTATAACAGCGCGATAGCCCTAGTGAAGGGCAGAGTAGACCCGGAGTGTATTCTTAGCTTTCACTGGTAACCAGCCGGCAGGCAAGAACCGGGTCCGTAGCTGGAGAGCAGTTTAGCTGAAGAACAACCAACTGACTGAATTTAGGAAAGTCTCGCGTATTTATAGCAAAATTATTGCTGATTTTCAATATTGCATTTGAATGAACCAGCAATAATTGCAAGTCAGCATTTTACTTCAACAAATAGTGATGTGACAGTGAAATTAGGGATGTAACAGTACCCACGGGCAAAAGCCTAGCACGTGCCGAACCTGTACTAAAGCTCAAAAGATTGTCATAAGTCAATTAGCAGTTTATGTCGTCCTAGCTCCTCTGTGAATTTAGAGGAAATTGAAAATTTTGACCAAGGCATGCAATTAAGAAAGCGTTTCTAGCTTCTTCCAGGCCAGCAATTTCAATGTTTGAAGGGGATGCCCTTAAAATTTTACTTATGAGATTTGCTGAACTATGGACAGAAGATAGGAAGGCTGGTAAAGAGACACTGGAAATTTTGCGCATTCCTAAACCACCATAACGCTTGGGTCCAAGATTGCTCGTTCAGGTGTATATTAAGAATCGATTCTAAATTAATTTTGATTAAGTTGTCCACTTGTGTCAAGAGGGCTGGGTAATTCCAAAAGGGGCAGCAACGGAGCACATACGTAAATTTCGGGACAAAAAGGCAGGATTTTAAAGTGCAAAGTGCATAATGTGGACTAATTTCAGGGAGACGGTCAGCAGAATTTTGAAATTTAGCAATTGAATTATTAATATATTCAGACATAGATTCGTTAAAAATTGGAGAACCTAAAAGGTAAAGGGAATTACTGTTAACTATTTTAATATTTGGTGCCAGAGTATTAAATTTGTGTTTTACGTCATGTAAATTTAAGTTGCAGTTATTTATAAAAAGTTCGCGTTTGCTAAAGTTAAGCTCCAAACCAATGGCTTCAAATTTATTTTTGATTGAAAAAAGGTCAGAAAATACAGTTTCCATATCACCTCCTTAGGGTCCGTCATCCAGATACCAAATATTGAATTTAGAATTTAAACTTTTGATTATCAGATTTATAGCCTAACTAAAAATTGCTGGTCCAAAGGGATCACCTTGTTGACAACCTACTTCCGAGGATAATTCATTAGACCGATATAACAATTTTGTTGGTCAGCGTAACTGAGAAGAAGATAATTGTATATTTCCGGTATATGTTGATTTATTTCAGTCAGCAGGGTCCCCCTATTTACCGAATTGAAAGCATTTGTGACATCAATTTTGAAAAATTTTTTTAGTTGTCGATATACTTTCGGGTAAACACACGCAGAAGTTTGTAGTCGTCATGATAATATTGTTGCGCGTCTAAGTTGACGTCAGGTACCTGGCACTAGCGCCATCTAGTTTCGGGTAACAGAGCGAGGAGAGCTTTCCGGAAAAAGCCATGACTAATCTTTCAACCAACAGCGCCATCTAGTATCTAATTGAAGAAATAAGCTTTCTAGAAGCCCCAAACTCGAATTTTCTGCGCCTGGTCGGTCGGGGCCTCTTATTTACTGGAATATTTTGGATGTTTCGGTAGAAAATGCATATACTATTATATACTGATTTTTAGTGACATTTATTTTCATATAATATTATATACTGATTTTTAGTGACATGGCAGTTTCCGATAACGATTCATTCACCTCTGCTAATTCTGATTCCTTTTCCTTTTATTCATTTTCTGACTCTGAATTTGAACTACCTACACTTCGTTCTCTCCTGACCCAAAAATTCGATAATTATAATAAAAATTTCAACGTTTGTCACATTAATGCCCAGAGTATTCCGCAACATTACAATGACCTTTTAGAAACTTTTAATATTCAAAGTATCCACGCGGTACTTATCTCGGAAACCTGGTTAAACCCAACTTTGCCTTCTATTTCTTACGGATTACCAGGTTTTATTTTACTTCGTAACGATTGCATTGATAAAAGAGGAGGTGGCGTAGCAGTATACCTGCGAAGTGGTATTCCTTACAAAATTTTATCAGCCTCACCTTCACAATGTACTGGATCACTTGAATATATTTTTTTAGAGACTGTTATTGGTGGAAATAAGGTTATGCTTGGTACAATTTATTGTCCACCTAATTCCAATTATTTATGTGAGTTTGAAGAGGCACTTCTTTCAGTTTGCTCTGATTATCAACATCATATTTTAATGGGTGACTTTAACACAAATCTTCTAAGTGATACCCCTAGATCGCGTGGACTGCGTTCAATTATTAAATCGGCAAATTTTTCAATACTTACACTTGAAACCACCCATCATAATCTTACTACTGAGGATACTTTATTAGATTTGATATTAGTCTCCTCTGAAGAACGTGTTGCGTGCCACGGACAGTTCCCTGCTCCTGGTTTCTCGAGACATGATTTACTGTTCATTTCCTATAAAATCAAACCTCCCAAAGTAAAACCAGTAATAGTGCGTCTGCGTAATTTTGCTAGGGTAAATGTAGAATCGCTCCAACATGATGCTTCGCTTTTAGACTGGAGCGATACATTTAATGCAGAGAGTATTGATGACAAGGTTACGACATTTTACTCTAATATTCATAAGCTGTTTGACAAACACGCACCTATTCGTGAGGTTAGGTTAAAGCGCGCGCCTGCGCCATGGATTACTGAAAATATCCATAAGGCCATGTCTAAGCGCGATCAGATGTTTAGGAAATTCAAGCAGAACCGTTGTGAACTCAATTGGGCAAAATTCAAAGCTGCGAGAAATCGATGTAATCAGATGGTACGAGCCGCTAAACGCCGCTATATTCACCATAATATCATGAACTCTTCTATGGCTGATACATGGAAATTTCTCCGGACGATCGGGGTCGGTAAACCTACGTGTAACGTGGACCCTGCAATCGTTTCTATAAGTGACCTAAACTTACATTTTTCTTTAACTACCCAAATGGAGGCTTCTGTTAAATCAAGTACTATTTCTTATTTGAATTCCATGCCACAATCTCGTAACTGCACATTTAATTTTTCTCCCGATGCTGATGAGGATATAAAAAAGATCATCTATTGTATTAAGTCTATGGCAGTTGGCTTCGATGATGTGAATAGACTCATGATCACCTTAATTCTAGACAATGTAACTCATGTTATTACTCACATCATTAATCATTCATTATTGACTGGGGATTTTCCCACACTTTGGAAAAAAGCATTTGTTATTCCGCTGCCCAAAATAAATAACCCCAGTTCTTTCTCTCACTTTCGCCCAATATCTATTCTCCCTTTTTTATCTAAAGTTCTTGAAGCTATTTTCCACAAACAAATTTCTTGTTACATTTTCAAAAATAATTTTCTTAGCACATTTCAATCTGGTTTTAGGCCTGGGCACAGTACAACCACAGCTCTTTTGAAAGTTACAGAAGATTTTCGTACTGGAATGGAGAACTCAAAATTGACTGTGTTAGTCCTAATAGATTTTTCTAACGCTTTTAACGCTGTTGATCATGATATTCTCCTAGCTGTACTTTGTCACCTGGGATTCTCTTCGTCAGCACGGGACTGGTTCTCGTCGTATCTTCGGGGTCGTCAGCAGGCTATTCGAGTGGGTCAGATCATCTCTGATTGGTGTTCGTTGTCTGCTGGCGTTCCTCAAGGCGGAATTCTCTCTCCTCTCCTGTTCTCAGTCTTTATAAATCTCATTACATCCCACATTCGCTGTTCGTACCATCTGTATGCTGATGACTTACAAATTTATGCTCAAACTGAGGCGGCGGGTATCGATGATGTGATTAAGAAGCTTAACTGCGACCTTAACAGTATTTATCATTGGTCAGACAGATTTGGTATTAGGGTTAATTCATCAAAATGTCAGGCTATTGTGGTTGGTAGTTCTCGTAGATTGCCTAAAATTGATATGAAGGTGCTACCTCCTATAATTTTTAATAATGTTGCTATTCCTTACTCAATAACTGTTAAAGATCTTGGCTTAGTTATTGACAACACCCTCACTTGGCGACCGCATATATATGAAGTGAGCAAAAAGGTCACTCACACTCTGCGTTATCTGTATCGTCTCAAGATTTTTTTTACCGATAGGGACTAAGGTAATGCTAATACAGACTCTAGTGTTGCCTATTTCAGATTATTCAGATGTTTGCTATGCTGATGCCTCTCAAGAACTTCTAAACAAACTGGATCGACTTCTTAATAATTGTATACGCTTCATTTTCGGTTTACGTAAATACGACCACATCTCCTCTTATCGTTCTCAGCTTAAATGGCTACCCCTCCGCTATCGCAGATATTTCAGAATACTGTGCACATTATTTTCAGTTTTACACGATCCGTTTGTCCCTGAATATCTGAAATGTAACTTTCAGTATCAGGGTGATTCTCATAATCGTTGTCTCCGTTCTACGGAAAAGTCTAATCTCCACGTCCCCCTCTGTCACACTAGCTTCTTGTATAAATCTTTTACGTCTCACGCGGTAAGATTGTGGAACGAGCTACCGAGCAGTGTACGTGCAGCCACGAGCAAGGCATCATTCAAACGCTTGCTATGGAATCATTTTCTGGCGTTGCAGGAGTAGTTTGTCGATTAACATTTTTTTTCTATATTCTTAAATTCTAACTGTTCCCTTATCCTGTTTTTATTTCAAATATTTCATAGGTGTTTGAATCAGAAACAGCTATATTTAATTATATATGTACTTATATATGTATATGTATATATGTATGTATGTATGTGTATGTAAATGTGTGTGTATGTGTATGTATGTGTATAACATGTAATGCAATATTTAATGTGTATGTCTACTTAAATGTTTTAACACAGTAGCACTTTGCACCCACAATATCTTCTCTGCTTAGCCTGGAGGTAGACTGGCAGGGAATGCCTTGTTGCATTAAGTCCGCCTTTTTGTACTCGGTGTGCAAATAAAGCATAAATAAATAAATAAATAAAATGTGTATTTAAGCCGCTGCAGGCCGCGGTCGGGGCAGTATTGAATTTGGCGAGACAAGCGAAGCTTCGGAGAGAAATAAAGTGAATCAGTGTGATTAATTATTAGTGTTTTAAGTTTTAATTGGTGTTCGGTAATAAAAGTGTAAATTTTGATAATTCAATCGGTAGTTTTTATTGTCACGAACCCTAAGCTCGTAACAATATAGTCTTTAGAAGACACCATACTGTGTTGTATGAATAATGAGTAAATGATTTCTTGCTCTAAATCCAGTAGTTAGTTATTACAGTACTGCTGGGTACCCTCTTTTGTGTAAATTACCTGTAGTAGAGTTGCCCTCTCTTTCGTATTACAAATATATCAGTACCCTTAATGAAAATAAGAACTACAAAATTTCATAATGCTACGTAGTAAGGTACCGTTAATGATATTTTATTTACAGTGTGAGTGTGTGTTTTTTGTGTAGAAAAATGTGGGTTTGTATGAGCGTAAAAGTTGACCAGGAATTTTCGAGGGGGGATTTACTAATTCATAAATTTTTTTCATGTTATTTTATGAGGTAAATGGTAATTTTTTCAATTGTACTTTCTGTATTTCTTACCAATCCTCTCTCCACCAGTAAAAGGCGACCCTACCGATACATGGCCGCCGCTCGATAGACTACAAGCAATTGCCACAAGATGATTTCAAATTCTAAGCATTGTATAAAATGTTAAAATAAACATAGGTATTTCTGCATTGCATTGCAGCCCCGATTACAAAACAAAATGCAATATTTATACAATGTATTAGTGCCGAAAAGAGGTTGCTGATTACATTAAGGTAAGAACTTATTTAAATACTAGCTGTTCCGGTATTTATTTCGCATAGAAAATTTATTAGTGACTTATTTGTGCAGAAGTTTTATTTCTTAGGTCTATTTTTAATTTTTTTTTCTCTCGCAGCTCTACCTATAGCTCTCACCACACTACAAAAGGTTAGCTGGCAGAGAATGCCCTTTCGGCATTAAGCCTTTGTACCAAATTGTTTTGTTTGAGTGCAATAAATAATTTTTTATCTATCTATCTGTAATAATTTATAATCTACACTACTGATCAAACTGAAACAGAGTATAGATATTTTTATACTTGTAACGAGCCGTTATATCATAAAACCGGTTGAGTGCACGGATAATTTCAACAGTGACGATTTTGCAACCGTTTATATATGTATATTAATTTATGATTCATAATACAACATTAAAATTAAAACTTAGTTACGTAGATATGCACTAAGATAATATAAAAGGGGAAACTAAGGAAGAGGTAAACGACTATATGAAAAGGAAGAAAAATCAAAGGGCTTTCGATATAACCAAATCGGCTAGGTCAGAGGCAGGCCTAAAATACCAGACTGGCTATAGACAGCAACGTCAAATGTGCATGTCGCTTTGTAGTGATATCGTCAATCTGCCACAATATAGTAAATCCCTTATAAGTGGTCTATGTCTTGCTAAATACTAGTAGACTGATGATGACAAAGCAAAATAGTAGATAATTAATCCTTTTGACATGTTTGCGTCATAAAGTAAAACGTCAAAAAGTATAAGTCCTCAGTCTCTGACCCCTTCCAAACTTTAGATCCACTCTTGCAGTCGCATTGTTTATTGTAATTGAAAAGTTTTAAGCGAATTGGTAGGATGAAACATTCTTTTACCACCATCATAAATATACTTTTAAGATATTTAAGCAAATGACAGCATACATTTATAAAGAAAAAATTCATAAAAAATTGTAAATATACATATTAAGTAAAATTCGGAAAGTAACACAAAAAATCTTTTTTCAGAAGTTTCTTGAAGATAGTAATTTATGCATATAATATCAATATACACGTCAAAGTATCATTCGCAATAGGAGTTCAGTTCGGAAAGAGGAAAATTAAGAAAAAAATTACAACCGTAGTAAAAAATAGATTAAAAGTTAGTTTTACATCAATTTGGACACAAAAATATACAATGTAAAGACTCGTGGATTTAAATTTTTTTTATATTATATATATAGGTAATTTATATGTCAAAATATAAAGAGAAAACTTTGTCCGCCTTTTTAAGCACATTGCGCACACGGAAATGTACGAGTGTGAGAAGTTTTATTTAGTTGAAAAAGAGAAGGGGTGCAAAAAGCCAAAATTTGTATATAATACATGTGGCAAATATACTAAATGAAATAAAACGTTCATTATTTATGTTTATACTCCTAATGTCATCATCATCATTCTCTAAACCATTTCCCATTATCTGGGGTCGGCGCAGTAAACCTTCTTGTTCCATTCCTCTCTATCAGCCGTCATTTCCATACTTACTCCTTTCATTCTCATATCACTCTTCACACAATCGATCCATCTTTTATTCGGCCTTCCTCTGCCCGTGTGTCCCTCCACATTCATATTCAACACTCGTATTGTGACATGACTTTCATTCCTCCGCATCACATGCCCAAACCATGCCAATCTGCTTCCTCTCACCTTTTCTACCACTGGCGCTACTTTCAGGCTTCCTCTTATATACTCATTCCTTATCTTATCCATCCTTGTCACACCACACATCCATCGTAACATTCTCATTTCATTCGCATGCAGTCTATTTTCATCCTTCTTCTTGACGGCCCAGCATTCACTTCCATACATGACGACAGGTCGGATGATCGATTTGTAAATTTTCCCCTTCAGCCTTATTGGCATTCGGGGATCGCACGTTGTGGCTGTGACCTGTCGCCATTTCATCCACCCTGCGTTAATCCTATGCTGCACAGCTCTATCTATTCCGCCGTCGCCTTGAATGAGGGAACCGAGGTACTTGAAATCTGAGCAGGTAGGCAGTATAGCGCCATCCAACGACATGGGTACAGGACTGGAAAGACCGCCGAAATCACAGCACAGATATTCGGTTTTGGATCTGCTGATCTTCAAGCCAACACTTTCCAGCCTCTGTTGCCACCCCGTCAGTCTGCTCTGTACCTCGATGCCTTCTTCCCCGACAAGCACGATGTCATCGGCAAAGAGCATGCACCAGGGTGCCTCATCCTGCAGGTCCGACCTCAAAGCGTCCATAATCAGTAGGAAGAGGTAAGGGCTCAATGCCGACCCTTGGTGCAGCCCTACCGCCACATCGATACTGCCCGTAGTTCCCGCGGCAGATCGTACACATGTACGGGATGCTCTGTACATAGCACGGACTAACCTCACATACTTCCCAGGCATACCTTTCATCTTTAACGCCCACCACAAAACCTCACGGGGAACCCGATCGTACGCCTTTTCAAGGTCGACAAAAACCATGTGCAGATTTTTATGCACGCGCTTGTACTTTTCGCACAATTGGCGTAATGCGAAAATGGCATCTGTCGTACCTCGACCGGGCATGAATCCGAACTGGTTTTGTGTTATCTCACACTCTTCTCTCATTCTTCTCTCTATTATTCTTTCCCAGACTTTCATAGTATGTGACATGAGTTTTATTCCCCGGTAACTGCTGCAGTTTTGAACGTCTCCTTTGTTTTTAAAAATGGGGACCAGTATACTACTGCACCATTCCTCAGGTATTTGTTCTTCCTGCAACAATTTACCGAAAAATAAACTCAACCACTTCCATCCATCCGCACTCAGCAACTTCCACACTTCTACTGGTATTCCATCTGGGCCGACTGCCTTCCCATTCTTCATATTCCTAACAGCCATTTTTACTTCTTCCACACTAATTTCTCTCACTAAGCCCATATTCACTGGTGGGTTTTCAAGCATACCATTCCATTCATTCTCCTCATTCATCAATTTCTCAAAATACTCCTTCCATCGCTTCTTTATACTTTCATCGTCAGTCAAAATCCTTCCAGAATCATCTTTTATACATTTTACATGTGAAACATCTCTTCCATTCCTTTCTTTTCTTTTTATACTCCTAATGTCAAATACAAAATAGTGTGTCACATAGAGTATTGCCGACAAAGAGTTTTGAAATGTTGCCTATAAAGTAATGAAGGCTAATAATCTTACTCTCACCAGATGACGCTGGTCGAGACTAAAATTAACTGTGTTAATTTTAGTCTCGACAGGCTTTTTTCAGCTTTGTTATGGTCACACAGTCTTACTATCTTTAAATTATTGTGATTTGAATAAAAGTTTTTCGATTCCTAGTGAATAAACACAAAACAATGCCTTATCAATTTATTCAATAATAAATTACATATTAAATATGTCTAAAATCAATAAAATATAACCAATACTAAAAAAAAATCTCTATACTTTTCTAACAAAATAACTTCCGATGATAAAAAATCTGAGAAATATTTTACCTCATTACTGGTGGCAAAAAGTTTGCGGACACCCTCATTACTGACCCTTTCCTATTACTTAGGTGTAATTTTTTTATTTGAACTTAATAATTGACTTAACTTTGGGGGCGGTCAGACTCCCTATAGATTTAAAGGCAAGCGCTTATTTCTTAGAAATCACGGCTTACTTGAATAGAAGGACGTAATTACAAAAATGCAAATTGTAGAAGAACAACAGTGTAAGTGGCGAGGACGGAGAGCAGACGCAGTGGTAGCTTAGCATCCACCGACACAACGCCCCAGGCGCTAACTGCTTCGCTCGACGCTCTGCACTCACGCTGCAGAACTTTGTATAAAAGCCGGTCCTCCGCTACACATAATATATTTTTAAGGTTTTATTAAAAAATATTTAAAGATACTGAATTCAAGATACGGAAAGTTCTTGAAATATCTTTTTGTAGGTAATATTTCATTAATGCAACTATTATCATCTATTGTGATCGCATCTACTACTATAGTTCACTGTTAAGCCCTACATCTACCATAAGTTGAAGAAGTTGCTTAGTTGTGATCATTTTCTTCAAGACTAAGTAAGTAGGTCTCCAGATGAATTCTATATATGCGTTTGCGCATTTAGAATCCATATTGGGTTGGAATGCGCAGAAGTTTCTATCGCTAGTGCATAAAATTGGCACGTCCTTGAACTGCTTAGTCCCAATATAGTCATGTGTTATTTCAAATAGCAATATCTACACAGGGTTAGTTTATTCATATTCTTCTCAGAATTTCTGAACAAAGCTTAAGAGCACACGTCTTAATCATGGTTTTGAAATTATTTAAGCAGATTTTACTGTGGGGAATTCCTCATGGCTGCCTTCGGCTGCAGAGCAACAAAAAGTTTATGCCAAACTCTGGCTATAACCTCACAGTGGTCACCATTAACATATATGAAGGGTTAATGGATTTCCGTTGGAACGCGTATGAGAATATCTTTAATATGCATAAAACTCATATTCTTATTTAGCATAGCAACAGTATATAGATTTATTTATTTAAAAAAATTACTAATAATTTCCATTCATTAATTATCTATTTAAGATACCTTATTGATTCCAAAACATGTGACAGTACTTACCCGAGCATTCCTTCACTTGAGTGATTAAAAATATAGTTTGGGTACTTTTGAGAGTTATAAAAATGTTTTCACATTCGAAGCTGATCAGAACTATTAGCACTATGTTTTTTATTATCCACATCAAGAAAACGCCAGAAAAATTATTGATTTCCATGAACTGTAATAGATGTTAGTGTTTACTCAATGAATTTGACAGAAGAAAAAAAGAAAAGTTATGAGAAGTAAAACATGTAAAAAAGTGAAATTGAATCGTTCCAAATAATTTAGTAATGACGATGTATGAAATGAATAACCGATAATTTTCCGCTAACGGTAACATCTCATACATAGTCTGGATTAGTGTGCCGCGTGTCCATAAAAATAAATACATAAGTTTACAATCCCCCCTCCCCCCGAACGGTTTGCCCAGGCCACTCCGGAAGAGCATTGGTGGACTGTAGTGGGAGGGCTATCCTCTCCCCCTTCCCGTCTCAGCCGAGGAGGAGACGCGGGGGAAGAGGAGCGTTGGAGGTTATGCCACTCGCCCTATTCTTTGTGACTCTGGTGGGACAGCACCGTTGATGTGGTGGTGGTGGGGCTGTGGGGGAGAGGAGTATTGGTATGACGAAACGCCACTCTTCCTACCCAACACTCATAACAACTTTTTACTTGCCTGATTTTAGATATTAGCGGTTCCTCGAATGTTCTTTTTTGTTGATATTTTGACACACGTTGGAAAAAGATTGTCGTATCGGCATCTCCTTAAGAAATTTAAGGCTATTAGATCTCTTGCGCACTTGGTAATGAGATTTTCTAATCAGCGATTTATTTACAATTACCAGTCCGTACTAGTTTACATAATGATTTCTTAAATTTACGCGAACACGAAACATTTAAATAAAACTAGTTAGAAAGCATTATATTAATAATAAAATAATGTACTAGAAACAAAAACAAATAAATCTTTCTACTAATTAATGTTATATTGCGTAGGTAGCGGACATAGCTTCCGAATGTTTCTGGAGCGGGTAAACAATAAGCGTTAATGTAATTAACAAATTCGAAGGCGTCAGAGCAGTTGGATTAGGAGGATTTAGTTTGCGAATTAAAATTAAGGCTACGAATTAAGTATTGCTTCAATCCAATTGGCGAAATAAAGGTGCGCTGAAGAGTAAATCCATCACGTTTACCATGCAGTCACCGTTCAGTATTAAGAATCGTAAGCATACGACACCACGGTAGGCCAGTTAACTAGCATCAGCGAATTCGATGACGAAAACAGCACATCTGAGTTAATACCCAGATGTTGTGGAAGATGAAAATTTGTAGTTAATGGTAAATAGGGATTAAAGTGTTGCCAAGGGCGAATAAATTGAGTAGCAGCATCGACCGCTTCCTCTGTCGATATGAGGGAAATTACTAAGTCATCAACATAGAGGTCTCGACTCAGAATTACTTTTGCTAAGGGAAATCTGTCTCTTTAATCCATACATAATTATTGGAAGGTGGGAATTACCACAAATGGGCTACTTTCAAGGCCAAAGGCGATATGATTAAATTGCAATACTTGTTTTTATAGGATCCTGCGGATTAAACCTATACCAAATGCTTTCAAGAGAGCGATCCTCTTCGTGAACTTCTATATGCAGATACATTTGGCATACACCTGCTGTCATTGCGATATTGAAATGAGTCTTCAAGACTGGAGGCCTCAATTTTGCGAGGCATAGTCACTTGGTATCTGCCTGATGCGATTCTGGTAACTATACGTATAACACGCATAAACAGATCGCAGTGTTGATCGTCGACATTACTGATAGGTGTGACTTCTACTTGTTCCATTTCCGAAAACTTACGAAGATCCGGATATTCTTGGAAAGAAGTGGTACAAAAGAACCAGGAGTTAGAATCCCGTTTATATAGTGGTGCTTCTCCTGAAACGACATATCCTAAAACAATATACCGTTTCAAGATTTCCTGACCGCGACAAAATTTTGCCTGGTAATAAAATGCGCGCGAAAATCGACGCCTTAGAATACGGCAACGTCACCTGCTAAAGCTCAGGAGTCGTAGGTGAGCGAAAGATTTTTTAACAGGATAAGGGTGATAAACGAGTATACAGTCCACCCAATGGTAAGTAATTACTGTAGCCCAGAAATGTCTACATCTATCCTCGATTACGAATAAAAATGTAGAAATGTTGTTACTCGCGCGAACTGAGATGGAATGCCTCCCTTCCCGTAAGAAGGGTTTCAGGAAGCCAGCCACAGTGAATATGTATATATTGATATGAATATGAATATGAATATGAATATGAATATGAATATGAATATGAATATGAATATGAATATGAATATGAATATGAATATGAATATGAATACGTCACAACGTTTAGGCACACATCGAAATAATAGACACACTGGCCATAAAAGCTCTCCGTGAACGCAACCACCTGCCAGGCCGCCGATCCTGCAGTCGATGTTAGTATAAGGCACCACCATCGATTGTATTATCCGCACGGCTTTTAGCAGCAGAGAGTGTCATGAGTCTACCCTCGCCTCAAAGCATTAAGGTCCCACGTAGAGCGGCTTTCGGCCACAGCCTAAAGTCTCCAACTTCCGGCTACCACCCGCATGAGGTCGACATATATGTTCCACTATCGGTTGATACAGCCAAAAGGTGGTTATAAAATAATAATAATAATTTGCTATTAGAAGGGGTTTGTGTAACAGACGTGGAGTATATGCATTTTTTGATCATGTTTGTCTCACTTACCAGCAGACATCCTCACGCGCATACGTTCATCGATCATAACCGCAAACTGTGTCGAATCAGACGCAGTACACCCGCAATTCCCCTATACCTTAAGTAGCAGTAGGCATCAATACAAGAATCATATGGATGGCGCCCCCTCACAATACACCCACATGATAGGGATCATTCGATCGATTTTGGCAATAAAATTATTAATGTTGTTAATTTTAAATAGCATCAACGTATCATAGTAACACGCCTCACTTAAGCCACGCCAGTAACCAAAATCCATGTATCATAAAGTTATTGCACTAAGACACACATGACATGTTGAGTATGCTTGTTGCACTTAAAAGCGCTACCAAACATACTAATCTATAATTCTAAAGATAGCCGACGTATTATAACGCTGTCGCCAAGACGTCGTTTAAGGACACGTTCGATTAGCTTGTCCGGAAATATTAAATTGTAAAACCACATGCTCTTCCCAATGTTTTTCAAAATAAACTTTCATGAATCTACCCAGATAGTTTGACGTCTTTCGCAGCCACCAACCAGAGTTATAATATTTGCATAATCTTTAATTATTTTAGTTCATTCTTACCGTAATAACTATTTGAACATTAGCCATTGACATTCCAAATGTTGAAACAGCGTAATGCAAAATCTGTAAGATTAACATGGTGCTTACACTGATTTTGAAAGATGCATTTTTGTACAAGTATTCATAGTACTGTTGAATTTATATTGACTAAAATAAATCTTACCGGAATTCCACATAACTTTTTAAAAATATAATAAGCATCAAGCATATCCATAAAAATATTTTTTATTTGGTTCCGTTCTTCCATTCCGCTTACTGTGATTGATTCCTGATGTTGACCATCAATTCCTTTTAAATTTTTCAGTTTCATCATCCACGTAACAATGTTACATCTTAAAATTCTTATCAATCGGATCATGTAAATCATGTCTAGATCAATCAGTAACATAGGAGCAAAAATTAAATAATAACATAAGCTCCTAAGGCCTATTACGATAGAAATCAAGGCCATAACCAAATAAAACAGAATAATGGATAAAACATAAATCCAGTTACCAGTGACAAAAGGTCTGAAATTTGTATGAGTAAACTTATTTATTCCTTGAAGTTTTAAAATAAAAGCTATGTTTGAGTCGTATTGGATGATATTATTTACGGCTTTCATGGCCCACCCAAAACCAACTAAACAATTATTGATCATTGAAATTATACACAAAAATAACGGAAACTGTATTAATAACTCATCAGTTATTACGCTATATGTATAAATTATGAATATGCATAACGTGCTGCAAAGATAAAAACAGTTAGCAGTGCGGCTGTTAGGCGTTATAAAGTTATAACGTACGCAATATTTTGGAGAAAACATGATTTGTTGAAAAAAATTTAAAGGAAGAAGGAATTTTTGTAAATCAACTTCAAGAAAGTTGTCTAAAAGTATTTCATTTCGAACTGGATAGGCTAGGCATAAAACCTCATCTGGAAATTGCTTCGACATTATTACTAATGTTAGCTATCAGTAACAATATTAATCCGCCGTCTACTTTTCCACTGATTTTAAATATTGATACAGCTGGAAATGTATATTTAAAATTGAATATCCGAAAACTGACGTCGTGATATAAGCTGAGCTATTCTCTTTGTAAATGGAACACAAAACTTTACAATGTCGTTAACAAATAAGTAAGTAATTTGATTCATAATGAAACATATTTTTTTTATTCATAATAAAACATATTCGTCATTGTTATCATGACATGTCAATCAATAATTGCCATGCACTAAGTAATAAAGAAAATTAAGTAAACGTAATTTACAAATCGATTTTAAGAAATAAAACTGTCGTAATTTTTTGATACATTTATACTTATAAATAAAATAAAGAACGTGGCGCTCGCGTTTGTAAGCTTCGAACAACACCTAGGCCCCCCCTATACGATCGTGTCCTCCAGTTGACACTAAACTCGTGGTAAAGCCGAAAGAACAGGCTCGGCTCTTAAAAATACTCTAAAATCTACCGACCCCTGTGCCACATAATGAGCCAGAAACTAAATGAAATGGCTTCGAGTTCCCGACGGATCCTTAATGGCGCAGGGGTGCGAAGACTCTCTCGGAGTGAAATCAACGAAAAGACCGTGCTACTCAAGACCGTATGTCGAGAAGTTGATTGCGGAGTCACTTCAGTCTACGCTGAATATATGTTTATTGTGGAGTAGTGAATGAAGATGGGTACGTAAGCGTATTGATATATTTTTTATAAGAGGGGAGGCTAACAAGCATGCGGCTCACCTGATGGTAAGTGACTACAGCCGTCCATGAACAACTGCAACATCAGGGAAACCTACAACACCAGAGGAATCGAAAATGCGTTCCAGGCGTCTTAAAGGTTCTTCTTTTGAAGGACTCTAAGTTGTATTGGTCCACAAGTAAGTTGTTCGAGGAAGAAAACTTCTTCTTAATCGCACAGTGGTGAACCGCCAACCATTTAAATGGTATGGATGGTATCGCGAGTTTTGTCGCGATATGAGAAGGTAAAACTGAGGGGCTGGAATTAGTCCGAACAATTCCTCAGAGCACTTCCCGTGGTAGATGCCACAAACGCAATGAAATGCAACATATCTTTAGTGATAGTGAGTCAAGCCGATCAGAAAGAACTCGGTCACCTACGATTCGAATCGCTTTGTTCTCAAATGGTAGAAGTTGGCATTGGGGAGCCCTTATGTGAAGCCGAACTTGCGCCATGTAAAGTTGCAGGCAATGTGCCGGCATAAAATACTGTCGCGCTTTGCTGAGCACGCCAAGCTTTTTAGAGGCCAATTTGGCCTTCTCTTCCAAGTGACCACGGAACTGCACGTCACTCGATACTTTGACGCCGAGAATTCCAATACTGGTTGAGGTAACAATGGGAATGCTTTGAAACTGAGGAGATACGACAAAGAGGTTCTTTCAAGCCGTAAAAGAACAAATTTGTGTCTTCAGGGGATTGAACTGGACTAGATTTAGTCGCCCCCAGTCCAAGATTTTGTTCATCAATGTCTCAATTTCAGACACAAGTTTGTTCCCGTACTCGGCAATTTTCCTGAAAATATTCCTTATTCTTTATTTTACACACTATTACTTGGTAACAAATTATAAATATTTTAAATAAAATGTACAAAGGCGAGCTTAATCCTAATAAGAGTTCTCTTCCAGCGAACTCTTTGGGAGAGAGAAATAGTTTTATATGTTAAGGTTCCTTATTTTTTTATTCCTTATATATTCCTTATTTTCAGCACACTTTTTATCATCGAAAGCCTCGACCATTACGTAGAAGGTTTTGATTTTGCTGAAAGTTCGGAGAAGTATGCCAAAATAACATTTTCTGAACAACTATTTGCTTTTTTCTCTTCTCTCCAAGCAATAAATGTGTCGTATGTAGAAATGTAGCGACTTTTTGACTTTTCCGGTAAAATGTTCTCCGAAGCATTTTGTGCAATTATACTGACTTCCAGTGGTGTTAATTCGAATAAAGTATCGTCTAAATTACTCATTTTGTGCAACAAACAACTAAACTCGCAGAGAACATTTTTGGAAAATAGCGCCAACCGTAAAGGAATATCAGCGGAGATTGTTTTCGTTTTCTTTACCCATTCTGGGTTGGCAAAGGGAACTATGCCCATACAGCCAAGCCTTCAGTAGAATTTTTTTATTGATATAAAATGAAAATGAAATTTAATGAGGTGAAATGAAATGGAACCTTAACTAAGTCATTGAATCAAATCATGAAATCTGATATTGAAACAAATTAGTAGCTTTTTTTTTAGAAATATTTGCATGAATCATAAAAACTTCTATAAATGTTTTTTAGTAAAAACTTCGTGGTTGGTTTTTTCTTTTTAATAGACATTATTTTGACAGTTGCGAAAGAGAACGCACAAGTTCGGAAAAGGTAAAGAAATAGCTCGAGTATGTAATAGCCCACATCCCGAACGCTATACTTCCCTGCAATACTCCACTTTTTGAGCAACTGTATTAAAAATATTTTGTATAATTTATTTTTACAAAATCATTTTCTACCGTTTCGAGTAAATTTGTGGCAGCAACTATAAATTCCAATTAAGTATTAACTTCTTATTTCCTTCACAATTATACATTGCATATACGTGGTAGAGCCATGCCACGGCTATTTAGTAGCTCAAATGACTCGGCTCGACCGGGGAAGGACCAAGCGCTTACAGAATACCAGCGTCAGATAGCAGCTTAACGTGTCTGTGTTTCGTATGATAAGTGTAGTGAACCAGAGACCCTTTTTAATGGTAACGAGGCATTGCATCTTAGTCTTGTTATATTACTAAAACAGTTTTAAATGCTAAGAGGTATCTTTTATTCTTCGCTCGTGCATATTGTAAATATCGTAAGTGGTAGAGCATATGGAAATTGCTTCAAATTCAAAATAGTGGATATTTGTATGTTGAATAAATTTAGTGACTGTAAAACAAGTCTTTTCATGTTGTCCACCACGAAAAATTCAATAAAGTCACTGAAATTATATGTTATAAAAATGTCTACACAGTATTTACTCCTGTATGGTATTAATGTTTGCAAGTAACCACTAGTATTTAAATACAAAATCCAACTTACTTTTAGAGGCGCTGGAAATAGGAAACGGAAAGTACAGAATTACATAAAGTTCGCATTAAATTCAACGCTATTTTCAACTAGCTCTACAAATCCTTTAATATATTACGTCTTAGTAACTGCGATAAAACAAAATCTCAGTGAATTCATCATCAGTTTTCCATAACTATATGTTTTTATTTTATTACTATAAAAGGAACTCTATTACACTAATATTAAAAGTTATCAGAAAATCCTACTTCCTACAGTATAGAGTCAAGAACGTTAGCTCCGATTCCTGTGCCTTTGGGTGAAAATAGGACCACACCTCTTGTCTCCAGCGGCGATGAACAGTCACGGATGCAGTTCCTTTTGAAACTTATATAAACTAAATTAAAGTTTACTTCAATTCATGTAATTAAGCTTAAGTAGTGCTTGTTTTGACGAAATGTGGACAGTAAAAAGATACGGCTACTTCACAAGTTCCAAATCGCTCAGCGAGCGATAAAAATAAATACGCCAGAGAACGAAGATAACAGACATCTAATCATTTTACTTATCATCTGGTGGAACGGTAGCCAAGGACTGGCTTATAGTAGTTAAAAATGTTGGCTCTCAAGTACTGATAATGTCTTTTTTGTAGCTTACTTGTATTTAAAAAGTGATTTGTAAAGGCCAGTTTTAAATAATTTTGAATTTGATTTTGTTTTCACTTACACCACTTAGCAATTAATTACCAATAAAGCCGTTATTGGAAATTAATTTAGATAAAAATATAACCAATAGATACATAAATACTGTATACATAAAAAATATTTTAATTTTTTTGCAATTCGAACTAAATTTCGGGCAAGAAACGAGAGCGGAATTTAAGCATTTATCGCGTTTCAGAGAAAACGCGAAAACATTTTGTAAACGCCCAAGTTTCAAACGGTATTTTATATTAAGAGGAAAGCAAAAAGTAATTAGTGTAGTATTTAAAACACCAAAAGTATACTTCAATTTCTTTAACCATTTTTCTCTCATCGTGGTGCTACAGTAATGATTGCATTCATCCATTACTTAAGTAACTTTCAACGAGAGCTCTAAAAATGCTTTAGTTTACAAATAAAGTATAATTTCTCGAAAAACATAAATTTCATTCTAAATCAATAATATTGCTTAAGTGATAAAATCTCACATAATAGTTCATTGTTTAGTCCTATTAATAGAATAGGTAAAAAAAATAAATGTTGAATGCGGTGATAGAAAATATGTGTGAAATCGTGTAGGTCTCAGAAAAGTTAAAAAAAAAACAAAAACATTGGGGTCATGTTGTGAAGTCTACTGACACGCAATGGGTCGGCGCAGCGGACTCTTGTTCAAAAAATCCTCTTTTGAATCTGAGGAAGCATGTGTCAAGCAATATGCTATGATATACATACACTATAACTTTACTGTTTTAACTTTATTGAGTTCAACTACATCCCTATAAATAAAACTACACGATAAACTGGCACTACACGCCCCACAAACCGTCAAAAGGCACATTCGACTGACGACGAACGATTTTTATCCATAATTGACGGAATAGTTCATGATGCCGTTGACGCAGCCTTCAAACCGTCCAAAGGCAAATGCACATTCGACTGATGACGAACGATTTTTATCCATAATTGATGGAATAGTTCGTGATGCCATTGACACAGCCTTTTTTATTTTAAATGAGACTTTTTAAACAGTTTATCATAATATATCAAGACAGCTTTAATATTTTATTTTTAAACACAGGTTTATTTTTAATTTTAACTATGAATGGAACTGCACTGATAGAATCTTGAAAGTCTTCTGTCGAAGCCGGTAATCAACCCGATTCGATTTGTGCCGAGTCCACTCATTTTTTAAATTGCAATATGATGTTTTGATACCACGTTCTCGTTGGTGAAGGAAAACATTGCGAGGAACCTGCATATTTGGGGTCAACTTAATCAACTCCTTTTTGATCTAAAACTCGCTGTGGCATGTGCCCAGTAGTGGTACATGCACCTAGGCTGCCTCTTTGTTACTTTTAATAAGGCTATCCACTACTAGTCATAGGCTTCTCCATATTTTATCGAATAACCCGGATATTTGCAGTTGTATTTAATCTTAGCTCTCAGTTGTTAGCTAGCTAAGAATAAAAACCCGCTGGTTGGCAAACGCAACGTTTTATCACTCTGCGCTGTTATCAGGAAAATGCTGTCACCCATCTCCTATTTTAGTTTCCCTCTATCGCCTCTACGACACCCACGAGACGAAATGGGGTAGTGGCTTCTTTTTCACCTTATTTACATGGCTAATATATTTCTGCTCCCATTCATGAATTGAATTCCCTCCATAGATTGTCAAATGGGTATTTGCCGTTGTTGCCACGCTTGGCATGCGAGTTTCCAACTACATATTTTTATTGAGTTGTGATCAGGGAGACGCTGCTTCCCATCTTCTGTATGTTGATATTCCCTTTCAAGAATATAGTTCTTCTCATACGTTCATCGGGAACAGAACTACGTTTATTAAAATTTAAGGACTGCTCGAACGTAAAAATACGCTAGTACGTATTTTATTGTGCCAATCAATCGTCAATGAAGCCAATATTATTAAAATATCATGAAATTTAACACTAGTTTTTCGAAACTATATCACCTTTAATTAGGAATATTATGTAAATAACACATTTCTGATTCCAAGGCAATTTTTCTGTCATTAAGACACATCAGAAGGCATATAAAAACGGTGTTGGTAAACGTATGATATTAATGTGATTCTGATGAACTCACTTAAATGTTTTTGTAGCACATTTAGTTCAATACAAAGGTGTCTCTATACGTGATTCAGTTTTGCTAATTTTAGCACTAAATAGTATTATTGGTGTTTCTATATTCAAGCCCACGAGAGCGACGCTGTGGATAACAAGCTAGTAAAAAATAAAACATGACAATTTTTGCAATAAAACTTGCAACAAAATAAAGATAGTGTCAAACCAACTGTTTACAGTCACTATTCGTTTCGGTGTACTTTTTTGGTAGACTCAATATGGTATGGTAATTATTGCAAATCTCTTTGGAAATTTTGTTTGATAGGCTGAAATGCATGAAAGAAATTAAAAAAAAAACAGTACTTGCTCTTTGGTTTCATAAGTATTTTATTAACAAACAGAAACCATATATCTTATATAACAGCTGAAGTAACAAAATAATTGCTTTATTTATGCAACAGTATAATTATTTTACATTATATTAGTATTGGATGTACTAATTGATTTGTTGTTATTAAACACCCAAAGGATAAACTTAAGCCATCAATTAAGCCTTCGTATTATCGAAGTTTACAGCCGTAAAACTTGTCACTAAGTTTCGAAGAGGGCCCATTTCCGAGAGCATTACTTGTTCAAGATATTCAAAGGACTATATATTTTAATACCGTAACAAGTTTATATTTTTCTTAATTTTCGGTTTTCCAATCAGGGGCATTTTATCCTAATGCATGTCGGTGGGACATTCAAGTTTCTTAAATGATTGTTTTCGTCCTGGCAAGATCGATATAATTTATCCTTAATTTGTCATTGTCTTATTATTATATTTTTTACCAACATAGTTTAGGTAAATTACAGATGGATCTTTGTCTGAAATAAACACTATTATTATTATTATATTATATCAATTTTATGTATCTGAGCGTGACAATCACGCGAGTTCAGTGTTTTTCCCCATCTCAAAAGTGTCCAGCGTGCCTAAAAAAATTTCACTTCAAAAACTACGATTGCCAAGGTCTTGGCTAAATGGAAATATGAGTGTATTGAATGACGAAAGGTAATAAAAAATGAACCCCTTCCCTCGAGGACCCACGATTCCTGGCTACCGTGGCGACCATGGTAACAGCGGGGCGGAGGGTGCTAAAAATCTTCAGTAACGGTTGGCACTCTATACGACTAGACCTGTCAAAATTTAACGCACGCACCCTGACGACTGACGAGAATATATCGGAGCTGAAAGAAGAGATTATCTGAGGTCCAAAGAGAGGGCGAGGACACAGTAGTACTCGATAATGGCAACTTGTTCTATCATCGGGATCTATTCGTACTACAACCTTACAAGTAATATAGCTGCAGTGTTCTACCACCAAAGTCTATTAGTTGTTAATAGTAGTAAAACTAAAAATCACGAAAAATATAAACCTTTACGAATATATGATAGAGAACAATGATGAATATTAAACATGATCTTTGTGATGTCCATGTTCATCTTAAGACCTATCCGTTGAGAGGCACTATTGAGGTCATTGAGCATAGTGCTTAAGTCCTCCAGCGATTCTGCCATAAGGACTATATCGTCGGCAAATCGAAGGTGAGTGATGTACTCGCCATTGATGTTAATACCGTATCCTTTCCAGTCCAGTAGCTTGAAAACGTCTTCCAATGCAGCGGTGAAGAGTTTCGATATAACGTCACCCTGTCTTACACCTCTCTGCAGTTGCATAGGTTTCGAGCTCTGATCCTGTACTCGGATAGCCATCGTAGCCCTACTGTACAAACACTTGAGCAGTTCGATATACCGACAGTCAACTTGGCACCGCTGAAGGGACTGTAGCACCGCCCAAATTTCGACGGAATCAAAGGCTTTCTCATAGTCCACATACGCCAGGCAAAGTGGCAGATTATACTCTTCGGTCTTCTGTACAATCTGCCGCAGGGTATGTATGTGGTCTATGGTACTGAAGCCTTTTCGGAAACCGGCTTGTTCGGGAGGCTGGAAGTCGTCGAGTCTGCGTGCGAGACGATTCGTAATGACTCTCGAAAACAGCACGTAGACGCGGCTCAGAAGGGAAATCGGTCTGTAGTTCTTCAAGAGAGCGTTGTCGCCTTTCTTAAAGAACAAGATCACCGCACTTCTGCTCCACGCCTCCGGAGTAGTGCCACCATGGAGGACGGAATTGAAGAGCTTCTGAAGGACTTCAAGTACCGGTGTTCCACCCGCTTTCAGAAGCTCCGCTGTAATTCCATCCTCGCCTGGGGCCCTGCCGTTTTTAGGTGCTGGAGAGCCATTCTAATCTCGCTCAGACTGACGTCCGGGATATCATCGGAATAGTGTCGGGTAAGACTTGCTCTTGGATCGTTACTCACACTTGCGTATGGCTCCAACGATGATGTGTACAGCTGCCCATAGAACCTCTCAATCTCAATCAAAATCTCAGGTGTCTCGGAAACGATGCTCCCGTCGTCTCCCCGAAGTCTTCAGCTTTGACAGTTGGCTTTTTATGGTAGACAGATCTCTGGCAAAGACTTTGGAGCCCTGTTTCCGCTCGATCGCTTCCTTAATACGAGCAGTATTAAAGTTGCGTAAGTCTCGCCGCATGCATTTGGAGATCTGTCTGTTCAGTTGCCTGTATGCTGTCAAATATGTTGACGACTGCAGCCTTATCTCCCGTCTAACAGCCATGAGATTAAGAATGTGATCGGAGAGTTTTTGTGTTCTTCTGCGGCGGGTCTTGCAGAACTTAGCTCCGACCGCATGGACAGTTTCCACGAGCTTGTCATTCATATCCTCCACTGCATTGCAATCTTGTAGGCACTGAAAACGGTTACGTAACTCGAGCTGAAAGTTTTCGGGATTCTGGATCGGAACACGAGGGGGACGGAGCGTTGACTTCATTAGACGAGACCTCTCCAACTTAAGGTTTAGGTTCAGTGTGCCTCTAACTATTCGGTGATCGCTGCCAGTTTTCACCCTTGCGATCACTGAGACATCACTGAACAGTTGGCGTCTGGTCGTCATAATGAAGTCAATCTCATTTTTTGTCGAACCGTCGGGGCTCGACCATGTCCACTTCCTGTGGGGCCGCTTCTGGAAGAAAGAGTTCATCATAAAGAGTCCCTCTTTCTCCATAAAGTCGGCCAGCTGCTGGCCCCTTCGGTTCCGTTGCCCTACTCCAAATTTCCCTAACTTCAGCTCACCGCTTTCTCTTGTGCCTAGTCTTGCGTTGAAGTCTCCCATCAACACCGTGTAGTGGGTTTTGGAGGAATGCATGGCTTTGGAAATATCCTCATACTCCTCATCCTCCACCCCCTCATCGGGATGTGCCGAGGTTGGTGGCGGCGATTGGAGGGCGATTGTCTGAGTTCAATCTGGTTCTGCCTCTCTCTGAACCCTCTCAGTACCTTACTGGAGGGCTCCCGGAGAGAATTTCAGCTACAGGAGGGACAAAAGTGACCCACCTTTTCCGTATGGATGACCTCAAGTTATTAGCCTCCAGTCGCTCCCATCTTATGGAATTGCTAAACATCACTTGTGAATTTAGCAATTCCATTGGAATGGAGGTGGGGACAGATAAGTGTGCGGTCCCCCATGTTGAAAGGGGAAGTGTTGCTAACTCTGAGGGCATATACTTATCTATGCCCGTCAACTTAAGGACCCTTTCCGAGGCTGAAACAAACCGATACCTGAGTATGTCACAGAACATCGGTATCGATGAGGCTGGTATGAAACAGTCAGTTTGCGACGTGTTTTATGCCCGCTTGACCAAAGTGCTTAACAGCCTTTTGTCCGGTGTGAATGATACACGCATATAACGGTTGGGTCATGCCTGTCCTAATGTATACGTATGGCATACTCATGTGGACTCAGACTGAACTTAACACCCTGGATAGAAAAGTCCGTACTACCATGACGTCCCATAGGATGCATCATCCGATATCGTCGGTAATGAGGCTGTACTTGCCGTGAAAGCATGGTGGGCGTGGCTTCCTGAGCGCGCTCACCATGCATAATCGCGAAGTGTGCAGCCTCCGCCATTACTTCCTGGCGAGATCGGATGATCCATTCTATAATGGCGTCATTTCTAGTGATAAAGGGCTTACCCCTCTATCCTTAGCCAACGAGCAATATCAGGTCCCGGCAGTACAAATCATTTCCGACCGGGAAGGAGAAGGAGCTCCACGGGAGGTTCTACAGGGCTCTACATGAACCCTTCGTAGATACAGTCGCCTTCCCCAACTGGCTACCTTTCGGTGACCTCTTCGGGGAAACCGAGGGTTTTGTCTGTGCGATACAGGCTCAGATTATTGAGACTAACAACTATCAGAGATACATCCTAAAGGATGGCATGGTCGACGTCTGTCGAGCTTGTCGCCAGCCCGGGGAGTTATTTAGATATGATATCTCCGGTTGTTCGGCGCTTTCTAACTCTGAGTACTTGCACAGGCACAACTTAGTAGCCAGAATTCTACATCAGGAGCTCGCTCTGAAATATGGTCTCGTGGACCGGTAATTGCCGTATTATAAGTACTTGCCGGAAGCCGTGCTCGAAAATAACCGCGCCAGGCTCGACTGAGATCGGGCCATCATTACAGACAGGACTATTCTTGCGAATAAGCCTGATATTGTGCTGATGGACCGGGCACAGTCAAGGATATTTTTGTTTGACATTACCATTCCGTATGACGAGAACCTCGTGAAAGCCAAAACAGATAAGCGAACAAAATATCTGGACCTGGCTCACGAGGTGACCGACATGTGGGGTGGTCTGCCAGCCAAAATTATTCCTGTAGTCATCTCTGCGAATGGGCTGATCCCAGTCAGCTTCTCGGGTCACGGTACTGTTACATGCATTATTTTGCTTACTAGATGACTACGATTACTGATCATATAATGTAACATTAACGTTTGATGAGATAAATAACTTATTATTATTATTATAAAAGCTTGTGAAGCTAAGATATTTCAACTTGTAATTTGGAGTCCTACAACTGGCATCTTTTTTACAATAATTTTAGTTAGAATGATGCTGTTGCCCACCTTCTTGTTTGTTTCCCACTGTCCTGGCATGTATGGGACAGGGGATATTAGTACAGTGCTACTATATATTGGCAATTTAATTTATTTCAATTATCCCATATAAAACAGCAACTTAATGTGTAAATAATGTTCAGGCCGAAAATATAAAGATAACTTCCTTTTAGCTACGCAAACTGAATGAGCTCTCCATCTTCCAAATAATGTGAATTATATGCTTTCTTAAAGAGGTTTTTCGCTACCGCAGCGAAATTCCATGACATTATTACTGCCAAATATAAGTGCTTTAATACAAGCGCTAAGAATTATTGAGAAATTTCACATATTTTGCATGTGGGATATTTAATTAAAATTCCCCTTAAATATCGATATTCCACACATTTTAACCAAACGGTTTTCGTCATCTTGCGTAATACGTAGAGGAAAGGAAATGGAATAATTTTCCGGTGCCTGACTTTCCGTCCGATCATAGCCTGGGTGTCTTCAAGGCAAGAGTGAATATTTTGTTATTGTCAAGCACTGACTTACAATAATTAAAAATGGCTTGGTAGCGCAGTGGATAGGTATTTAGTTGGGGCTCAACAGCGAGTTTGAATCAAACACGAAACTAACATTTGTATGGCCTACAAATGAGTTCTTTGTCTGATTGGTTGTAATATTAGGTATGTAAATAACTCAAGATTAAGGGAAATTCGTAATGTGTGGCTGAAGGGTAATAATATTTTGGATTAAAAAACAAAGCAAAAAGATTATAAATATAATAAAATAGTGTCTTGATTTCAGTGACAATCGAACCAAAGATCTCGAACAATTGCATATATTTAGTTTAGTGTGTAGTCACTTCCGCGTGCAAGATGGAAAGCTTCGTTTCGAATATTATTATTTTAATAATTTTGAATAAAATCCCTTCCCCCGAATAACTTTTGTCATAAGTGGTACACTTTTGCTGGTAGTCGAAAGGTGGGTTTGAAGTTTGAAGTTTGACTTTTAGATTCGCATCTCTTTTTGTTCATAATAATCCAGCAGTTTCTACAAAACAAAGTATGAAATGTAAAAACTCTGAGGATTCTTCTGCCCGTAGAAGAAACGGGCAAGGAAACAACATGATAACCATTTTTGTCTTTTTTTAAGCCAATGATATTCCTTATCAAAACAAATGGCAATAGTCCGGAACAAGCATGTTCTATGATATTCATTCATTCACTCGTGGCAGCCTGCAACGAGCGAATGAATGAATACCGTTGCAGACTATTTCATCGCTTATTTCAGCTATATTGATACCTTCGCCGTCAATAAACGGTGTTTCACTGACTGTGTTTTCAATAAAGTACAAATTAAAGGAATATGAAAACAATATATTCATGGCATTCTTTCTGTTACGGAACAAAGTGGTTTCTTCTGTCTGTAACAAACAAATATTGTTACAATCAACGCAATATTGCCTTAATTGTGTACTTGATTTAGAAGCAAATTCTGTAAAATAGTGGTCCCCATGCCGCTCGTGGCCCCAAAATATAATAAAAATAACGCAGTTTTAAGCTTACGTCTTTAGCTTAGTAAAGAAAGAAAACCGCATTAAAATTGGTTCAGTAATTTTTGCTTGTTACCTTAACAAATGGATGAAAATTCTTTCGAAAGGTTGTTTAAAATATTCTTAGGAATTGTTTAGAATAGATTGTAAACTGTATTTACTGTGCGTCAGTTAAATATAATTTTAATTTGTACTGAAACTAGATCTTGAAATTACTAGTACTTTGATTTTTTATAAGTTTAGTTACATAATTTTTAACAAGGACAAACATCCAGACCGGGAGCAATTATTATTTGTTAGCCATAGAAATACCTGTCCCGTGCGGGAATCGAACCCGCGGCCCTTTGCACCGTAACTTGTTCGTCAAATTTTAAATCACATAAAAATGAACTCCTTAAATAATAATATAAAACTTTTTAACAAGCTAATATATGCTGTTTATCATCATAAGTCACGTTGATGATGATGATGAAGCTGATAGTTGTTTATCATCAAAATACGTACATTAATTTAACTTTTTAAAATTGAATGTATCTAATTGCATCGTACTTAATTCAAATTTTAAATAATATAATTACGGATTTCAATTAATTGTTACTTGTTTCTGTCAGATGTTTGCCTCAGGCGACCACGCTCTCTTAAGACAATCTATGAATTTTGTATCTTAATTTTCAAAGGCTTAAGCACTCTTGTCAGTGAATTTAATTAATTTACGCTAAATTAACTGCTTTGGAACGTATGATTAATAAAATTAGATACAAACCGAGATATGTTACTGTATTATTCCAAGACTGTAAGCACTACTCTAATCTAATCCCACTTTAGCATTCGCTGACTATCGCAGCTTATTGTTTTGAGTTGTTATCGAATAATTGAACTAGACATTTTTGACACAAAGCACAGTTTTAATATTTAAATAAATGTAGGGTGGGATATTTTCTTTAATTTTAATGGTATGGTAATATTTTAATAGCCCTTACGATATGAATTTTTCTCGGAATAATTCAAACTAGCAATTACAGTTTTCAGGTACGAAAAACACCCATAAGTTTGTCATGAAACTTCTAATGGGCCTGTCGAATAATCTTGTCGTCTAATTAATATTCCCTTATTAGTAAGAACTGTACAGGACTTTTCTGTATTCCATAAATCATCTAGTAATCAGAGAAATATTATTGCCCAACAGTGGAACGTATGTAAATGGTTACCTTACTTTTATTTTACAACGTAAACAAACATACAATAGCATAAAACAAAAAGTACACTTTATTTTTATTATTTTTGCTATATAAATAACACCGGCCTTGTGTCCACTATCCCTTATTAATTATATTTATACGTGTCTCTTTTCTATAATTTTTAGTAAAAACAGAGCGAGCTGCTTGAATCACTTCTTTTCATGAATAAAGTCGCGGGTTTTTATACTAAAAGTACGCATGGAAACGAATGTATAGGACTATAAACTAATAGAAGGAGCTGTCTGATGTCTGAGGTGCATGAAAGATGTCGATTAATGCAAGTGGTTCAGGACCTTGCTTTGCATCAACAATGGTTTATGATCGGCTGCGATGGAGTTTAATTATAGTAATAATGATGGTGATGATGATGAATACAATCGCTATACAGGAAAATAGTTCGATAGAATATCTCACGGGATGTTGTTTTAATAAAATTTTTGATTGAAGTACATTTTTTCCTAAAATTTCAACTTTAAATGATAATCGAGTGAGACAAAAGTAGTAAAAAGTAGAAAAAATTAATTAACAAAATAGTTTTTGGAGGTGCTGGGATTGGAACCCAGGACTTTCAGCATGCGAAGCAGACACTCTACCACTGAGTTACACCCCCTGTAAGAAATCTGTTGAATCTAGGTGTTGGTATGTGAATATGTATAGGATCGTTTTTTCATATTTAAACTTAAATTTTACATGTACCCATTTCGTCTTACTCCACGATATCTTAAATTAATGTATTTTTATTAATTTTCAGAATTTACTCCTATCTTATACAATAAGGGAGACAAATGAACATACAGTCCTCCTGATGGTAAGTGGATGCTGTAGCCCATAGACCTCTTCGACTGAGAATCAGAGAGCAGAGAGTGTTTTCAGCAAAAAGGGTTTCCGGTTCCCTGCACTCACCATACGTTGTACAGCAGCATTAGGCCCGATCCCCATTTGTCGTTCACAGTTCGCTCTCGGTCCGATATCGGTCTGATTTATTATATTATTGGAATGGAATTCGAGCGAAACTTTACTGCTACGGATAGTATGAATGCACGCACATATAAATATTGTCAAGTAAAATTATATGTGTTTACTAAATACGGCAAATGAGGATCGGCCCTTAAGATGCTATTTCAAGCTGATATTTTTTGAAATCGTGGTCTTTCTTCGGTCGAGCCGACCCGTTTGTTCTGCAGCATGGCTCTAAAATATAGTCTCCTGGGGTCCACTCTAGAGGTTACCCTGCGTAAATTTTTATTAGTATTTAATAATGAAGTATTTAATAAATTTAATACTTCGTTAGTATGCTTGTTTAAGCTACAAACAAACTGCTAGCGATCAATACTCACGAAAATAAAGTTAAGGTTACAGCCTGTATACGTCCCACTGCTGCGCACAGTCCGCCTCTCATTTTTGACATGATTTTAGGGCAAGAAAATGTCCGCCACACTGTTCTAATGCGTGTTGATGAACTTCACATGTTTTCCTTATTTTTTACACAGGTTTCCTTACGATGTTTTCCTTCACCGCCCAGCACGTGGTAAATTAGCACTTAAAATTTCAATTAACAATTTCATTGGTGCTGGCTAGGATCGAACCCTGTTGTGCTTCCAGTTAATGTCATAGGTTGTATTAACAACGTTGTCATTTTAATTTAGCGCATGCAATTTAATTCATTAATTGTCGCGCGTGATTGAAGACAAACAATTTCAAACATTTAAAGTTTCTAAATTTTGTTCAATTTTTATAGTGTTTAAATATAAACTGGTGGAGCCACGTGTCTAAGGCTGCCGAAGTCTAATTCCGCGGTCGAACCTTAAACCTATTACGCGAGATATTAACTAAAGTGGACTGTATATGCGATTGCTTCTACGCTTACGTAAAAGCGACTACTATAGCACGCGGTACAATGCACTCGCTCTTCCCTAAAACTAAAACTATTATTGTGCCAAATCGATGAAAGGGAATCCTGCCTGATTAGGAGAAAAACAAAATTGGAGCGGGTTAAAACAATTATATCAGGCAGTATTATTAGGAGTATTGACTCACCGGGGTTTCTTCTATCCTGTTGAGCACTATAGCTGCGACTTCTGGAATTTCTTCTGGAACACTCCGGAGAGAGGCGGTGCGCGACTGTATCTCACACGAGGTGAGGCGGGTTTCCTGGAGCTCGACTGCTTCCAGGCTAAAGCGGTTTCTACTAGCGGTGTGGTTCCAACAACGAGCGCGACGGGAAGAGAGAGGCCGCGCGTCAGTCGCGCGTGCCTTATATATCCTCGGTTCCGATGATTACGTGACATTCTAGAATCATCTTCTTTCCCCTCCCACCCCACCACCCCGATGTGTCGATAGGAGGGTATGAATGATATCGTTTTGGAAAGGAATAAACGACTTGGCACCTACCGTCCAAATATAAATAATACGAATGGTTTTCCGCGCAACCATAAACCTTCTCCATTGAAAAATAATATAATTTTCAAAAATGAAAAATAATATAATTTTCAAAGAGATTTCTCAAATAGATTTGAGTTAAACGATTTAAAACTTCCAGAATTACTTTACATTGTGCAAGAAATCAATTATATAGCTAGATTTAAGTTATTTGTAATTACCTGATTATAAATATTTACTATAATTTACGACCATTAGTAAACGATCTCTGCGAGTAGTATGTACCTATGTGAAGAAGCCTAGTAATTTGTACATAGTATTTAGTACACTTAAAGCAAATTAATCCAAGCAGTTTTAAAGAAAACCTATATTTTTACTTTTTAAAAAATTTACGTTGAAAACAAGCATCCATTCGCAGACTGTCTATTTTACAGAAAAGAAACACCTTTTCAGTGCGAGAACGAGCCCTCGATCGTGCAGTCAAAAGCTTAACCACTGCGCTATGGAATCGTCACTTATTTTATGCTTATTTTATACATATTTTTGTACCTAATAATTGTAGAGACATATTTACTAATTACTGTGTGTAAAATAGATTGATTTCTTATAAATCCCCACGTAAATTTCACTCACGCATTTTTACTCAATCCTCATTCTAATTAAATTTTTCAGTACAGAGATCTAACTTTTATTATATAAAAATATCGATAAACAAAAAATCGTTAAAATCTTTCAAGGATAGACACTTATAGCACTATTATAATTCGCCTATGTTGTCAGCACTGTTCAAAAATTAAATGTAATGTCTTGATATTGGTAGAGTAGTTCGGCGCCATTTTATACATTTACTTTTACTAGGGAAGTCCTGCCTCTTAAACGCAGTGAATATATTCTTTTTGTTCGAAGTTACCAAGTTAACTCTCCTTCGGAAGAGGCAATGATCAATGACCATGCAGTATATTCAGACGTGTCAGATAATATTCAAATGTTTTTTTTAGTTTAATAACATTTAGCCTATTCAATCGTTTTTATAAATATATTTCTTTTATTCAATATTAATCTCTACAGATTCGCCTCAATATTTCAATATTAAGATTTTTCGATAATAAAGGCTATTTTACAATTAAAATAGCTTTCATTATCTATTGCCGTAAACAAAATATAGGTTTTTTTGCTATAGTAAAAGCATTAGCATATGTTTCTCAGTTTAAAAAAATGTTATTATGATTGTCCCATGTATAACAGAAATGAAAACAATTTAATTATGCTTATAATTAATCGTTTTACTACATACATATTCTGTAATGTTACGAACGATATCAAACACCCAATTTCATACATCTCCGTTTTATCCACTTTAAATGTTATAAATGATAAGTATAGTACTTTCTTCCCGCGTCACAATTTAATCTAAATAAAAATGATAGAATCTTACGTAACAAGATAGAGGGGGGCCTGAGAAATCTTATCTTCCCGTACATGGGGGTAAGGGGAGGTCAAAAACCGCCCAAATCATTCTTACTTTAATTAATGAATGGTCCCTCGACACCGACAGAAATTTTCGGTAAATAAATTTCGACGTTCAAATATTAGAGTAGTCTATAGCTGCGCAACAGTAGCAAGATGCATTATGGTGTTTATAAACAACTAGCTGTTACCCGCGGCTTCGCCCGCATGGTCACTGGGAAATGAACTATCCATTGCCTTTTGAATTGAAAGAAAACTGAGTTTTATAAATTTCAGTTCATGTCAGAGATGCAGCTATTAAAAGGAAACTGAGCAAAAGTGATTCATCAGCCTACTTAAATGTTTTGAAACGCAGCGTATAGGAAAGCATGAAAATAGCCTGTTTATTCCAAATGGAAATGGGATATTTTTTAATTAAAGGAAACTGAGCATAATTATCCGTCAGCAATGCAGACTTTTGAAAAGAAACCGAGCTAAATTCGTCAGAGATGCAGTTTTCTGAATTGAAAGGAAACTGAGCCAAATAAAAGATCCGTTAGAGATGCAGCCTTTTGAGTTGAAAGAAAACTGAGCTAAATATGTCCGTCAGAGGTGCAGCATTTGGAATTGAAAAGAAACTGAGCTAAATAGGAAATTTTGAATTGAAAGGGAAGATCTGTGGGAATTCTGATTAATTGATTGTGGGAATTTTGGAAAAAAACTAACTGAACACTATTTTAAGACGCTACTGTACACAATGTTATATGTTTTTCCATTCGGAGAAAGAATGTGGAGATTCTGGGCATTTGACACACTCGAACATGCTACATACAGCTGACCATGAGAGAAGCACGGTTTTTCTAAGTTGACCCCCGCTACCTGTAACGTTTGCCCTTGCCCTTTATTAATTGTCATTGCAAAACTGAGCTTAATAGGGAACTGCAACCTTTTGAATTGAAAAGATAGATATGTAGGAATTATAGGGATTCGTGGTATAATAACATTTTCACCTTTTCCTACGCCTGTCAAAATTGTAGCCCCGATTATGTTCCGTCCAAGATGTGTCACACGCAGCCTTGTCCCGTTACATAACCGAGGAGCATCTAAATTTCGCATTAACATGACTGGGATACCTAATTTTAATTTAAGCTTATGTGAGGACACACCTGACAACTCTAGAGAATTTAGAAACTCTACGGGATATGAAGTTCTCTGTTCTGTGTCCATAACCGTGTCTACTGACAAATACTCTGTTATTTCTCCTGCTACTTCGCCTAATATATCTGAATTTATCTTGTTAACGCTCTCGTTTTTTGGTGCAAGAATCGCCCTTTCACATAACCATTTGTCTTCATGCATGTTGTTCGTTAAATCTGAATAAACGCTCGCAATTAATTCGGAATGACTCTGTACCAAATTACAAAAATCTCTCGTCAATTTAACGCAGTCCTCAGCATCCGTTTCCAAACGCCCATCGCCAATTTTTAATAGTGTGGCAGCATAGTTTCCAGCATTGATATCATTATACAAATGCACTCTCATATTCGTAGTTAAACTGAATTTTGTCACCTTGTTCCATAAAATAGACGACTTGAGGCATGCTTTGATTTCATCCGCAGGTCCAATCAATTGAATTTCAATTTGAAATTCAATTCCAAATGAAAAGTGCCCCTTTGAATGACAGGTTAGTTTGGCGAAAGTCACTAGCCAGTAATACCACCATTCCTTCCATTACATTGGTATTGCTGCGCAAATCCTGGAGCGTTTGATTTAGTGCTTCTTCAGCTTTTTTTATGCGACATTGTACTTTCATTCCACACTAAAAGTTTGCATTGTCGTAGCATCATTATGCCTCGTGCACAAATTTTGCTAAACTTACAGATCGGCGATTCTTCCTGGGCTAGATTTAGAGGGAGTTTTAAAACAGAATGTGCAGTGCGGCTCCCGCTTAGCAGCGTGGCAGCTATACCGGAGGCAGCTACGGCCACAGCAATGTTATTATCTCTCCGTACTTGCGCTAATAATAAATTTAACAAAAATGTCTTCCCAGTTCCTCCAGGGCATCTAAAAAAAAAGTGCACCATTTCCAGATTCAATTTGTCCTAATAGTTGTCAAAAACTCGTTTTTGTTCGGAAAGCAAACGGGGTACAAATTCCTCTACTTGCTGCTGCAAAGCTGGTATATCGTAGTTTGTTTCACGTATAATTTCATCACTTAGTTCATTTTCGGTTGTTCGCTGAGGGTTCATCATTCCAAAGTCGCTTAATTTTTTGCCTACCATTGCCATTACTTTATCTTCAATTTTTCCAAGTGCTTCATTATAAATGTGTTCATTGTATGTCATGTTCGCGTGTGTCTGCTGTAACCTTCGCAAAATATATTCCGCCATGTACTATTTATATTTGTCCCACAATTCATGTGCATTAGGTAGCCCGCAAGATGATATGAGAGTTGCATAAGGATCCCTAATTTTGGCTGGTGACTGGCACTGCACAGCTTCTTCCATGGTTTTATCCCAGTGATTGTTGTTGAGTGTTTCGCGTTCCTGACCGTTGACAGTTTTAGGGTCTTTATATCCTGTAGGACCCCGAACATGGTGCAGCAGCAATCGTAAATAGAAACATTCAAAATTAGTAACATGGACGGTATACACACGACCAAGGGCATCTGATGACTTTACTCCGGGCCAATTTGTAACAGGCGCGCCTTGAATACGGCGTTTCTACTCCTTCCTAGATATGTTCGAAGTATAATAGCGGGGGACCTCAGAATATAACAACGTTTTTGCAAAGGGGTCGGTTTGACAAAATTGAAAGAAGGCTGTTAGGGGCGGTGATGCAATTCTTTCTTGAAAATTTCTTTCAGTGAAATATGCACGCTCTCCATTTTCTAAGTGCACAGCAAGGTGAGTAACTGTTGGGTGCCTTTCGTGTAAAGGGAAGCCAACGAGACGCCACGCTGCCTCGTTACTGCTGACATAACGCCCTGCTTGAAAGGTCTGTACTTCATTAACGGGACTTGCCTCACTCCTCACCACCCACCCTCACTCCTGAGATTAAATATTGCTTGGTTGCTTCCTTTATTTATGTACTTACGGATATACTTGGTTACGCGGACAGAGCTACATGCTTCTACAATAATGTGGGCATTAAACATTTTACATAGAATGGGCGAATACGGGACAATCCAGCTGTTATCTAAGGTTTCGAACGTTCCAGAGAGAGATTTGATTGTTACTTTCCCGCCACCATCTTCGGGAGCTCTGCGTCTGTATAAAGGGTAGCAATTGTCATTGTGCACTGTTTCTTTTAATAGCTGTTTAGGGAATTTCTTTGTACATTTTCCTGCTTTTATACATGGCGATATTGAAATTCGTGCTCCACATGGACCGTGAATCATATTTCGGACGATGGTATTGTTACGCGCTCAAATCGGCGGCACTAGCGCCATCTAGTCTCGAACCGAAGAACTAAACTTCTTGAAGTTTAAAACTCGGTACCTTGCGCGTGTTTACTTGAACATTCTGGATATTTTGCTAATTTATATAAATAGGCGCTGCAAGATGCGATCGAGCAGAGTTGATTTGACGAAACAAGCGAAGCTTCGGAGCGGAATTAAGTGAATTAGTGTTTTTAATTATTAGTGTTTTTAACTTTAGTTTGTGTAAAGTAAATTAAAGTGTTAATTTAGGTAATTTTATCGGCAATTTTTATTGTCACGAACCCTAAGCTCGTAACAATTGGTGTCAGAAGTGGGATAAAATCATGCCGATTTTACCTAAGGAAGAAACGGAGGGTGTCCGTACCCGAAGTCAACGCCAGCAGGAGACGGACCAACGAAGATATGGTGGTGCAACGCCGCAGACGTCGGAGGGCCAGCCACCAGCTGCAGGCCCGTCGGTAGCTCCTACATCTGCAGCACCTGACTTAGGTGCTCTGATGGTGATGCTGCATGAGCAGGCTCGCCGACAGGAGGAGCAGGTCCGTCGGTTGGAAGAGCAGCTGCGGGGTGGACAGGATGATTAGGTCCGCCGACAGGAGGAACAGGTCCGTCAGTTGAAAGAGCAGCTGCAGAGCGGACAAGAGGAACAGGCCCGCCGACAGGAGGAACAGGCCCGTCGGTTGGAAGATCAGCAGGCGGAACAGGCTCGTCGGTCGGAAGAGCAGATGCTCCTCATGAAGGAACTTCACGCTACCTTTGGGAAAGAGATAAGGCAGGTGAAGGATAGGGTTGCTCAACACGATAACCGTCTGTCGGAAGCTGAAACCCGAATCGAAGAACATGAAACCCGAATCAACCATGTGAACCATCGGGTTGACAACGTGATGGCTGACGTGAAGAAAACGCTGAACAACCTCAAACTTGGGGATGGAACTGCAGCCCCCGCAGTAGCTACTACACCTTCGCTACGTGGGTTCAAGGTACCACCGTTCGACGGGACTTCTTCCTGGTCGGCCTACAAAATCCAGTTCGAGGCCGTCATGGAGGCAAACGGCTGGAATAAAAGCCAGGCCATGACTGCACTCACCTTAGGCCTGCGCGACCAAGCCTTAACCGTGTTGGAAGCTCTCGGTAAGAAAGTGACCTACGAGCAGCTCCTTGAGGCATTGGAGGCGAGATATGGTGACGCTCACCTGGAACACGTCTTTCGCGCGCAGCTTAAAGATCGCGTGCAACGCAGCAACGAAAACCTGCAGCAGTGGGCCCTTGAGGTGGAGAAGATGGTTCGAAAAGCATACCAGTCTGTACCTGCGCTCATTGAAGGGAACCTGGTGCAGACATTCATCGACGGCATCCGCGACCTGGAAGTCAGAGCTGCTGTGAGGCTCGGGCACCACGAGACGCTTAAGGACGCCTTGGCTCATGCACTGGAGGTAGAAGCCGTGCGGCAGGATCATCGTTCACCTCACGCTAGGGAGGTTACAGCAGTTACGGTTCGCGACCACAATAAAGGACCCTAGGTGCTATGGCTGTGGGGAAAGGGGCCATCTTCGGTCCAGCTGCCCTAAGCACACCCTAGGAAGGGAAGGTGAATGGTCTCAGAAAGGAAGTGCGGCTAACAGCACCGCCCAGCAGCAGCAGGAATACGACTTTCCTATCAGACACTGCAGCGGGAAGTCTCACGGCAACGCAGATGCATTGTCAAGAAGACCTTTTCCTGAAGATTGCAACCATTGTAGTAGGCAAGAGAGTAAGGAAGTGGTATCCGTGAGGATGCTCAGGACAGACCACCTCAGCAACGGGTGGAAGGACAGCCTACGACATGCACAGCAGGAAGATCCGGACATCAAGCCGATTCTGGGATGGATGAAGGCCCGTGCTACCAAGCCTAAGTGGAGGGAAGTCGCAGCGATGAGTTCAACCACGAAAAGCTATTGGGCCCAATGGGACAGCTTGCTGATTCAGGATGGGGTCCTGTGCCGTAAATGGGACGATGGTCGAAGAGACAGCTGTCGTTTGCAAATGGTTGTCCCTAAAGCTAAAGTGCCGAATGTTCTACAGCTGTGCCATAATGGTCGTTCAAGAGTCCATCTGGGAGTTAAACGAACTCTACTGAAGGTCCGAGAACAGTTTTACTGGGTCCATTATCGTGACGATGTCGAGGATTGGTGTCGTACATGTACAAGTTGTGCGGCTGTGAGGGGACCTCAGACACGGAGTAGAGGAGCATCGAAATTGTACAATGTTGGTGCACCACGGGATAGGACATCCCTTGACATTGCGGAGCCGTTACAGAAAGGCGCAAGAGGGACTCCTAAGATCGTCCATGTGGATCGCCTAGCGCGTTATTATGGGGCCGATAATGCTCGGGACGAGCATGTCTTAGGAGGGGGCAGTGTTACGCGCTCAAATCGGCGGCACTAGCGCCATCTAGTCTCGAACCGAAGAACTAAACTTCTTGAAGTTTAAAACTCGAACTCTCGGTACCTTGCGCGTGTTTACTTGAACATTCTGGATATTTTGCTAATTTATATAAATAGGCGCTGCAAGATGCGATCGAGCAGAGTTGATTTGACGAAACAAGCGAAGCTTCGGAGCGGAATTAAGTGAATTAGTGTTTTTAATTATTAGTGTTTTTAACTTTAGTTTGTGTAAAGTAAATTAAAGTGTTAATTTAGGTAATTTTATCGGCAATTTTTATTGTCACGAACCCTAAGCTCGTAACAGTATCATACAATTTTTTATCTTGCTCAGGATCCGGAATCTCGGCGATTATTATGTCGTCTATTTGGTTGGGCCGCCACTTCTCTGTAAGCCATATTAGATGTGGACATGCGGTAATCCTCTTTTTTGCCATTCAATTGAATACATGAAGCACTGCATCTCCCCGAAAAATTTTTCTTTGTTAATTACATACATTAATTTTTGTACTTTTAATCTGAATACTCTAGCAACTAAATCGTGTCTGTAAGTACTTTTTTGGCCCGGCATTAGCTCCTCTGTTATTTCTTTCCATGTGGGACTGCAAGTAAAAGTTACAAAAAAATCGGGTCTTCCGTAAGTTTGTACACAGGCGAATTAGTCTTGTGTATACTCATGTAGGTAGCGGGGACTGTTAACGAATGATGAGGGCAGAAGTACCATTTTACCTAAATCCCTGGGGTTTACATTGGCGTCGCTAGAAACTGCATCTTGTAAGTGTATATAATTCTCAACGCGCAGCTGTTTTTGATTTAAAGTTTATAACGGAGATGTTCATTTTCTACCTTCACATACATGTCTACCAAAAATTGATGAAATAATTGTCTATACTGGGCTAAGAGGTTAAAATCATTTTCTCGCAACATCATATGATACGCATAAAAATTCATACATGATACTTTTTTGTTCGGAGTAGGCTCCTTTGTGACCGGGTTAATGATTGGAATTTTAAAATGATAACCCTCTTGTCCTTTGCAATAAATCAATGGGTATTGCAGAGAGTCATAAAACTTGTGTGTATCGGCTACCCGTTGTAACGTATCATCACGTGCTCGCAAGACAATGTCTCGTGAAGAAAATTGATCACCACTAATTACTGGCTGCTATTTCGTTTATCAAAGGTGCATTGTAGCGCCTTTCATGCTCTCCTCGTGGGGTTCGATCTGCGTGAATGACGACTTTATAATCCTCTTCAGGTAGGTTTTCTAAAGCAGTTTAAAATGTTTTGACTAAAATGTTTCATTCATGCAAGAATCTTTAAATTTTGAACACTGTGTCTCTCTCAACTCCCTGGATAAATTGGCAGCGACAGTCTACCTCAATTTCTTCTTCACCCATAAAATATACTTGTAAAAATTTATGCTGTTCGTTTTCAGCAGAAAAAAGTGAACCTATTTTATTATAAATTTGCCCTTGCACCGTAAATGTAGGCGAAAATCCCGGCATTATTATTTCCCGGTCGACTCCGAAGAACGCCATTTGAAAGCAAGATTTATATTTCCGGATCCTGTTTAAAAAGCGCCGCGACTCATTAGGATCATATAAAAAGAGAATTTTCAAAGGTTCTTCTGGTTCCCCAAGTAACGTAAGAGACACTTTGCCATTGGAACAACACATGCCTGCGGTCTCATCTTTCCATTTTAAAGCGCTGCAAAATCGACACGCCTTGTCCATCAGTCCGATAACAACTAACCTGTGATTTTTATAATCAATCAACGGATCATAATTGAATGCTGCGTCATTAAAAACCGACCAATTGTTTCTTTGAAAATTTTGTCGACGTTCAGCTTGGAGCTGTGCATTTGCATCTCTTCGCGCCTGTATCTGTTCTGGTGTTTCAGATGCCCTTATAGTAGATTGACGTTCAGCTTGCTCAATGAGTCTGTGTTGAGTTTCATCAGGTGTTTCCGCGGCTGTTAAGGCGGCCTGACGTTCCGCTTGTTCGAATAGCCCTTGCTGACTTTGAGCAGGTGTTTCAGTAGATCTTAAAATAGATTGACGCTCTGCCTGTTCAAGACGCCTTTGCTGACTTTGATCAGGTGTTTCAGTAGCTCTTAAAGTAGCTTGACGCTCTGCCTGTTCAAGACGCCTTTGCTGACTTTGAGCAGGTGTTTCAGTAGCTCTTAAAGTAGCTTGACGCTCTGCCTGTTCAAGACGTCTTTGCTGAATTTGAGCAGGTGTTTCAGTAGCTCTTAAAATAGCTTGACGCTCTGCCTGTTCAAGACACCTTCGCTGACTTTGAGAAGGTGTTTCAGAAGCTCTTAAAGTAGCTTGACGCTCTGCCTGTTCAAGACGCCTTTCCTGACTTTGAGAAGGTGATTCGGAAGCTCTTAAAGCAGTCTGACGTTCTGTCTGTTCAAGACGGCTTTGGTGACGTTGAGAAGGTGTCTCAGATGCTCTAAAAGCAGCCTGACGCTCTGCTTGTTCTTGACTTCTCCGTTCAGCATCTTCTAAAGATTCTAGTGATCGAGCTAATCTTTTCGCCTGTCTTTGAGAAGATACTCTTGAAAGGCTGGACTTACGTTTGACAGGCATTATGAAGTAACAAAAAACCTATTTATAAAAAAAATGTTAAAATACCTAAAAGGAATTAAATTTCCTTTTAAATATTTTTTTAAAAGCAAATCCAACATATCTAAAAGGAATAATTATTCCTTTTAAATATTTTTTAAAATCAAAACAACAAAACTAATTCAAGACACAACACGAATCCAAAAATGATAGCCAAAAAAAATCGAATCAACTTAAACCAAATCACAAAACAAATCGCAAAACAAAATCCAAAATCAAAGCCAGAGTCTAAATATGTATAAAGGAATACCAACCAAATCAACAAAACCGATCTAAGGAAATACACATTTTTTTTAATTTACTATTTATTAATGAATTTATATGACAGTGGTGTTACTTAATTCTAAACCTGCCAAACTTTTACGTTTGATGGCGAGAGGCGCTCTTTTACATAGCAATGAACCACCTTATGTACTCCTAATATTCGACACGATAATATATAATTATATAAATAAATATGTATACCAATAGGCACACCCAAATCGACATCCGCCTCTTCCCCAACCACTTTAGAGACAATTGTGCTTATTTTTCTATTTGTGAGGTAGTTTTTAAACCAATTATTTATGGGATCGCGTATTCCGCATTCGTCCATTGCCTGTAATAAGATATCGTGGTCTAAAGTGTCAAACGCTTTTTTAAAATCAATAAAAAGTACTGTTATTTGTTTGGCAGAATCTAAGGAGTCATTAATAAAATCTGAAAATCTTAACAACGCAGTGACCGTGTTGCGCTCTTTCCGAAAACCGTGTTGAGAGTCACACAGTATGTTATGTTGTTCTAAGAACGCGCTTATCTGTCCTACTATAATTTTTTCGGTTATTTTATCTATAACAGATAATATTACAATGGGCCTATAATTACCATATTCTAAATGACTTCCTGATTTGTATATGGGACGTATGATTGTATTTTTTAATTGATCAGGGTAAATACCATTAGATAAGGACATATTTATTAGTGAAGCTAGAACAGGATTTATTTGCTTACGTAAATATATAATGTCTAGCGCTCGTATTCCATCTTAGCCGGATGCTTTCTCACAGGGCAATGTTCTTATTTCCTTATCTACATCTGACGAAGTCACCCTACTATATCTATAGCTTACCTCACTCGGCTTTACATAATTATTTCTATCTAAAAACTTCAAAACACATACGTGTTTAATTGCTTTTATTTCCTCCGTAAATGTTTTAGAAAAATTGGTACAAATCTGTTTTATACTATCTGTTTTTCCTAAATGCAAAAATGAAAGCCTTATATTGGCATACATTCAACCTTAACCAAATCACAAAGCAAATAACAAACAACCGGAATCGAAAGCAGGTAGTCGAATAAGCTACGAAATAGAAACAGTTTAAGCCTATAGGTACCGTATGCACTATAAGTTGACGCGCGGCTCAACGGCGGGAGTTAAGTACATGTAAGGAAACATTTCGTTACCGCGTTTTAAAAACCTAGTAACGACGTCTAGCGGAATCAATTAAAACTATGTATACGTTAGTTAATAAGAACTCTCAAAAAATATTTTTCTTATAATTTTGCACAATTTTTTTATTGTAATACCGATTAATTCATAGACGTATAAGAACTGTATTCATTTCCGTCAATAAATATTACTAAGGCTTATTAACAAGGTTTACTAAGGACTGTTTCTACTACACTTAAGTAATAGTTAAGGGTGAAAGCGTGACAGGTGGTGATAGTATTTCTGATCCATACTTATAATCACGCCTGTAACCCTTGCGGGGTAGGCAGAGCATCAACGGATTACTTAATATCGTCTGCGAGGTTATCGCCTATTCTGTGAATTACAATGCACCAAAACGTTTGAAGAAAATCAGCTGGTGAATTTTATGTTTTTTATCACTTTCTTCCCGGTCCTGTGTGGAAAAATGCAGTTCCATACATTTTTTTATCTTAATTTTGGTAAAAAGACATAATAATCCAGATATTCTGACTTTCTGTATTCGTCCATCGTACCGTCGTCCGTCTTGTAGAATTACGGTGGCGCCACCTAGCTGAATTTAATTTTGCAACATATTCGATTTTCCCACGAAAATGATATGTTTTTCCGCTGAAAAAAAAGTAGCCTATGTCACTCTACAGCAACCGAACTATTCCCATACAAAAAATCATGCCGTGCCGACGCTCTGTTGCGACGTGAAAGAAGTACAAACTTTTGCAACATATTCTATTTTCCCTCGGGAATGCGATGTTTTTCCGTGGAAAAAAGTAACCTATGTCACTCTACAGCCACCGAACTATCCCAATACAAAAAATCATGATATGCCGACGCGCGGTTGCGACGTGAAAGAAGGACAAACAAACAAACAAACAAACATACTTTCGCATTTATAATATTAGTATGGATAATATTCTACGATATATTCTAACAATAATTGTTTGTTCCGACAACCCGTAAACGGTACTGTGAACTAGTCGCCAGGGAAATCTCACTTTAGCCGACAAGTTGTTAAGAAACATGTGGAATTCTTGTTATTATGTTGTACTCTCTTACTGTTATAATATTAATAATGTATTTAAAAGAAAAATTGGATTTTTGCTTTGAATTTATACCTTAGTACAGTTAATAAATAAAAATTACTAGCTATTTCTCGCGCCTTCGCCCACCTGGATATTCTAAAACTATATTATATCGTAAAATTACAAGCCATGTTTTCATTTATTATAAATTAAATTTTGTCTGAGACTTTGTCGGCATGGTAGTCGAATCTAATAATTTAATTGCATAAAACTCAAAACAGAAAAAAAAATCAAGAAATTAAAGTGTAAAATTGATTGATCTCTCTATGGTCGGGTCGGATTGCCGTCCCGTCGAAAGATAATGTTTTTTTTTGCATAAGAGAAAGGTTACAAATAAGCACACAGTCCACCTGATAAACATTCAAATCTATCCTCGATTACGAATCAAAATGCAAATGCGTTGTCACCATGTGGTAGCCAAAGCGTCTCCGGTTCTCTACACCAACCATACGAAATACAGCAGCGTATGATATAGTGCATCGCCGACTTTTTGAAGGCATGTGAAGTCCAATTTGTTAGTTTTTCCGCTCCTTTTTAATTAGATTAAATCTAAATAAAAGGTTACACACAATAAACACATAGTAAACACATAGTAAATATGATCAGGCCTTTTGGCCTGAACATGTTTACTATAAAAATTATGAATCAAATCTTTTCGCACATGTTTAAATTTGTTAGTAAATTTTAAAGTTCAAGTATATTGAGGATTTTTACACCATGGAGTAAAATTTTTTAATTTAATATAGCCTCAAAATTTAAAAAGTAACTTAAAATACGCAGCAGTATAACAAGTCTATGAGTTTAAAACCATTTTTAAAATTAGGCTAAATTTATAATTTTGATAAAGTAGGTAATTAAATAATTAAATTGAATTGTTTTTCGAAATTCAAAGTAACAACAGATAAAATCTTGATGAGCTCAATGATTGAATAAATTTGTATTTGGTGGAGCGACGAGCCTAAGGTTACCGAAGTCCAATTCCCCGGTCGAGCCTTAAACCTATTACGCGAGATATTAAACCAAAAATGGACTGTATATGCGAAATGTTTCTACGTTTACATAAAATGGCGACTATAGCACGCGGTTTCACATACAATGCACTCACTCTTCCCTAAAACGAACTATTATTTGCCGAATCTATGAAAGGAATCCTGCTTGATTAGGAGAAAAATAAATTGGAGCGGATTAACTATTAGACACAATTATATCAAGCAGGAACTAGTAAGGAATATTCACTCACCGGGGTGTTGCTTCTATGCGGCTTGGGCACTATTTTGCTGCGACTTCTGGAAGACACTCTGGGGCCCCAGAGATGTTTTCTTGTCCGGTGATGCGTCGGGAGAGAGTGCGGTGCGCGACTATTTTTCACACGAGGTGAGGCGGGTTTCCTGGAGCTCGACTGCTCCCAGGCTAAAGCGGTTATACTAGCGGTGCGCGTGGGCAATAGCCCTTCTATGACACTATTGTCTTAAGCGGTGTGGTTCCAACGACGAGCGCGACGGGAAGAGCCTGCGCGTTGACCGCGCTTGCCTTTTATTCCTTCGGTTGCGATGATTGCATGATATTCTAGAATCATCTTCTTTCCCCTCCCACCCCACCACCCCGATGTGTCGGTAGGAGGGTATGAATAATTTCGTTTGGAAAGGGATAAACGATTTGGCAAGCCTACCGTCAAATATAAATAAATACGAATGGTTTTCCGCGCAACCAACGCATAGTTAATCGACTTCGACTACATTGACGGCATTCTATCTTATTGCACGACGGTTCTACAACATTTTTAACTTTACCACTTTACCACGTTATCCGATTATAATTTACTTACAGGGCCACGGCGGGAAAGAAATGTTTTAAATGCAGTGCATTTAATGCAACCATAAAGCCCGCTGTGCTTAGATCACCAACGATGCACCGCTCGAGTAGTCAGACATACGAAAATGCAGACGTAAGCCTTTGTGGATCTTATACCACGCCCGCGAGTGAGCGTGACCTTAAACGGACCAGTGAAATCAGACCCGGTGTGCGTAAAGGGCTTTAGTGATTGTATTACTCTACAAGATCTAAGTTCCGCCATTTCCGGAAATGACGGCTTGGGGCGTGCCCGAAAGCAAGCTATACATCAGTGCACCCGATTGCGGATTAAACTACGTGCAGAAAGAATCCAATAATTCTGACGCAAGATCGACATCAGCAAGTCGGGGCCAGCGTGCGAATTCAATTTATGATGGTAATCGACTAATAAATTCATGATATGGTCTTTACGCGGTAAAACTATAGGGTGCCGTTGGTCGAAACTCAACTGCGAGTTGGACAAGCATCCACCTACCCTTACAATCCCATCCTGCAAAAATGGCTTAAGGCGTTGAAAAGCGCGACTACAAGCTCTATTCGATTGTAATCATGTAATTTCTTCAGAGAAATGCGCACGTTGAAGTTCACACAATACTAGCGACTCGGCATAGTTGTAATCGGACGCTAAGATATATGAACGTCGCGGTAAAAGCTTCGCGAATCGACAAACGTAAATTACGCTACGCAATAATTTCGACCAAGAGGACAAGCGGTTCGCCAAAGCAATGATTGGAGAAACCTCGCTCGAAACGTTCGCCACTAGAGCGTGTCTCTTCTCTACCGGCGGTTGTGACACTGACGAAGGTTCGAAATCGGTTATTGGCCATTGCGAGAGATCCAAGTGAACCCAAGAACGTCCGTGGAACCAAAGCGGGTGGTCCATTATTTGCATCGGGGTGAGTCCACGGGATAGACAATCGGCAGGGTTTTCCGTACCGGACACGTGATAAAAGTTCTACGTTTCTAACTCGTCTTGGATCTTGGCCACTCGGTTCGCGACAAACGTATCCCAACGGTGAGGTGAAGAATGAACCCAGCATAAGGCGACGGTGGAGTCGGAAAAGGCAAATATCCTTTCTATGTAAACTCTATCCCTACATGCGCTGATAACTGCGGTAATAAGCTTGGTGAGTACCAATATTGCGCAAAGCTCTAATCGCGCCAGAGAGACAACCTTACGGGGGGAGACTCTCGACTTAGAACTAATGAGGCTAATCGAATTCCTACCATTATTCTGGACGTGGAAATATACAACGCCCCCGTAAGCCTTCTCGCTGGTCTCTGCAAACCCAACGACCGTGATGACGCTATTTCTATCGACGTTTATATGACGCGGTATTTTAATTTCTCTTAGTAAAGGAAGTTCCTCTCTAAAACGCTGCCACAACCGAACAATGCTGTCAGGCGGCGAGTCATCCCAGTCGCATTCAAATAACCAAAGTTGTTTAATCAAAAGCTTAGCGTATAATACCACCGGAGCTACGAAACCCATGACATCCCATAATCTAGCTACGCATGACAGTATTGTACGCTTTGTGCACTTCTCTACGGGTGGATTTACCTTAAGGCTAAACACGTCAGACTCTGGTGACCAACACAGACCGAGCACCTTGTGTGTATCAGAATCGTCGAATTCCTTTATCGCCAAAAGACGGTGTGATAGTTGGATTGTGTCTAAAACCGGACGCGAATTACTAGTCCACTTGACAAGATCGAATTGACCCGATTTCATGAGCTTTATAACCTCGGCGGTGGTTAGGGTGGCCTCCTCCACGCTATCGACCGAGTACACAAAATCATCCATATATAATCCACTTTCAATTGCCCTCTTAGCTTTAGGATTAGAGGGACCTTCATCGTGGGCGAGCTGTCTCACCGTGCGTAGCGCATGAAATGGGCTCGACTTTAAACCAAAGCAAACGCGGTTAAATTCAAACACCATTAGAGGTTCCTTTGGGTTGAAACGATATAAAATGCGTTGGAATCTACGGTCGCATTCACGGACCCGGCGAATATCGGCGGATAGTGCTATACTAAACAAACGAAAATTGGCTATTATATTAAATAAACTGCCCTGTAAATTTTGCCCACTATAGAGGATATCGTTAAGCGACAGGTGAGTACTAGTTTTAGCACTAGCGTCGAGCACTACACGTAACTTAGATGTAAGTTTGTCCTCCCTAATGACCCCGTGGTGTGGTATGAAATACGACGGTGTGTCTTCGTAGTTATCTAATTTCGAAGCCACAAGTGATATGTAACCTTCTCTTATATATTCGTTAATGACGCCGTCATAAGCTTCTTTTAACTGGGGTGAAGCGTGCTCGCTTCACCCCAGTTAAAAGAACCTACGCTCCAAGCTGTAGAAACGTTTTTCCGCCATTTGACGCGAATCGCCTAGAGATAAAACATCTCCTTTAAAGGGTAGCGCTACACTATATCTACCGTCGCGATCACGAACGGTCGTGCGGACGTAAATTTCCTCGCATAATCTGTCATCTGAGCTAGCTATGGGTGGGATGTTCACCTCTTCCATCTCCCAAAATTTGCGGACTAACGACTCGAGCGGTTCGACAGCCATACTACAATAAGAGGTTGCCGAAATACTATCTATGATGGGGGCGGAGCCAACGATGACATAGCCCAATACGGTTTCCAGTGCGTAAGGCGCGGTATGCAAGGAGTTGCCCCTGACCTTATTGTTTAACAAAAGATGAGGGAAAAGCGATGCTCCAATGAGCATGTCTATGTTTCCGGGAACGGCGTAAGTGTCGTCTGCTAGAGTCAAATTTTTAAATTCAATCATTGCCGAGGTGTCAACCGAAACGGTTGGCAGCCGTTCAGTGACCCTATCTACTACTAGTGCATTTATATCAAAGTTAACATTACGATCCATCCGAGAATAAAATTTTAAATTTATATATCCCTGGGTAACTTTACTGGTACCTCCGATGCCTTTGACTACGGGACATGAAAGTGACCTATTTATTACTAAGCCTAAGCGCTGACTAAATTGTCGGATGCCTTGTTCTTTTCCACGCGAATCCCTAACCGAAATACGTGCTGTACTTAGTAACACGGTTGAAGGAGGTTGTGCTCCCATGTTTGCCAATGAGCACAGAGCGACATCACCAGGTCGACCGCTAGAATCGTTGACTTTAGTAAGGGTGAATTCCTTGTCCGCTTTACTTGACGCCGATATGTTGCTATTTTCAAAATGTAATAGCGTGTGATGTTTCCTAGCGCACTTGCTACATACGGAACTAGAATTGCATTTTGCAACTAAATGCTTATCGCTTAAGCAGTTCAGACAGAGGTTGTTTGTCTTTACCATTTTGTAACGTTCGCTTGGTGAATATTTACGAAAAGTCGCACAATTGTATAAATTACCGTGTTTATCTTTACATATGATACAGGCATGCTGAAGTGGTGCCGACGTAGCGGTTACGTACGTTAACGACCCTGCTGTTTTAGGTGGTTGAGTCTGTCTACGGTCGACGCATTTTTTAATTTCTTGTTTAACGTTTGGGGAGCGCTGCATCACCTTTATTTGATCTCGCACAAACGATGCCAATGAATGAAAGGAAGGCATCTCCGAGCTACGATGCTCCATTTCAAACGCACGCACGGTATCGGGTCTAATTTCTTTAGTGCAATATGGAGAAACATCACTTTCATAAGGTCATTAAATTTCAAATTCTTAAGTGCAGCCACCGATGCCACAAATTTATCTAAAAACTTCTCTAAGCCGTTGATGTTCGCGGATGATATAGGTTTAAGATCGAATATCTGGTTCAAATATTCGGAAGCTAACATTCTCCTATCTTCATATTTAGTTTTAAGCGTTTCGAATATTAACAAGTAATTGTTTGCTGTAGGTGTAAAACCCGAGCAAATTGACTGTGCCCTGCCACTAAGTTTACTAATTAAATAATATAATTTTTCAGCGTCCGATAACGATGGGTTATTATGTATATTGTTTTGAAAACTACTGAAGAAGAAGGGCCATGTCTTAATATCACCATTGAATACCGGAATATGTATTGACGGCAACCTAATTGAGTCACGTGGGCGTACCTGGATTTCCGGCTTTGATTCGTTTTCAGATGGAGACTGTAAGAGTTTCGCCGTTATTTTCACACGACACAACATATCTTCAAATGCTAGAAGCGTTTGGTAGTTCACTATGTATTTCGGGTCGATTTGTAATTCCAAATGATTAATTTGGTCTAATATCCTTTCGTAATCCGTACGCAAAGAATCCACCGTTTCAATTTCATTCAAAAAAGTTTCCCACACTGCTTCTACGTTAATGTTCTTTATGTGATCACTAATACTTTGTATACGTAAAAAAAGTATGTCGCTCTTGGCATAAAGAGTTTTAATTTTAGTTTCATTTCCACTAACTGCCATTTTAAATTATTATAATAAAGTTATATTAATCACAATTAATTGCACAACGTTGGAGGATGGACACGCGTGCCGTATTACGTCGTTAAATCGAACACCTATACAGCCAGCCGAGGTGACGCGCGTCGCTCGCTAAACTCAATATATTTTTATCAAAATTGTCGGGTAAGCGTACAAAACGCGTGTGATTACAGTGTTTCAATTACTTAAGCGACTAATAAGCTTTAAATTTAAACTAAATACAAACACTATTTAAATGAATAATTCTATTTGCGAGTAACTAACCAAAGTTTAAATTTAAACTAAACGAACACTATTAAAATGAAGAATTAATTCTATTTGCAAGTAACTAACCAAAGTTTAATTTTAAACGAACACTATTTAAGTCTATTCCATAAATTAGAGTGTATTGTCTAAGCAATTAATCTAATAATTCGACCAGAAAATGGTTGAACGACTACTAAACACCAGTCCAAATCCTGCCGAAGTGACCATAAAATGGTGGAGCGACGAGCCTAAGGTTACCGAAGTCCATTTCCCCGGTCGATAGAGTTAAACCTATTACGCGAGATATTAAACCCAAAATGGACTGTATATGCGAAATGCTTCTACGTTTACATAAAATGGCGACTATAGCACGCGGTTTCCCATACAATGCACTCGTTCTTCCCTAAAACGAACTATTATTTGCCTAATATATGAAAAGAATCCTGCTTGATTAGGAGAAAAATAAATTGGCACAATTATATCAAGCAGGAACTGGTAAGGAATATTCACTCACCGGGGTGTTGCTTCTATGCGGCTTGGGCACTATGTTGCTGCGACTTCTGGAAGACACTCTGGGGCCCCAGAGATGTTTTCTTGTCCGGTGATGCGTCGGGAGAGAGTGCGGTGCGCGACTATTTTTCACACGAGGTGAGGTGGGTTTCCTGGAGCTCGACTGCTCCCAGGCTAAAGCGGTTATACTAGCGGTGCGCGTGGGCAATAGCCCTTCTATGACACTATTGTCTTAAGCGGTATGGTTCCAACGACGAGCGCGACGGGAAGAGCCTGCGCGTCTGCCGCGCTTGCCTTTTATTCCTTCGGTTGCGATGATTGCGTGATATTCTAGAATCATCTTCTTTCCCCTCCCACCCCACCACCCCGATGTGTCGATAGGAGGGTATGAATGATATCGTTTGGAAAGGGATAAACGATTTGGCAAGCCTACCGTCAAATATAATTAAATACGAATGGTTTTCCGCGCAACCAGTATTATTATATGATAGGATAAGGCGTCCAAATAAATCTTATTTTTATCAATTTTTTCGTATTAATACACTCGATTCTAAAGTCAATTTAAGCGGCAATGAATAACGCTTTTACAGCAAAATCCCAAAAATATACACCGTCAGGAAAAAATAATTAAATTAGAATATAATTTATAAATAATTATACAACTGTTTTGTTAAACCCTTCAATCTCTTAGCGGTCGAATTCGACGGCGGCGCTATTCCGTCAAAATTCAAGCGGTCGGATTCGACTTACTCATAATATCATCATCATCATCATCATTACAGCCCTGTACAACTGCTGAACATAGGCCTCCCCCAAAGTATGCCACAAAGCATGGTCCCGAGCTACCTGCATCCACCGACTTCCTGCATGTCTTACCAGGTCGTCACTCCATCTAGTGGGGGGTCGCCCCACACTTCGTCTACTGGTACGAGGCTGCCACTCGAGAACCTTTTTCCCCAACGGTTGTCGGTTCTTCGAGCTATATGGCCGGCCCATTGCCACTTCAGCTTACTAATCCGTTGGGCTATGTCGGTCACTCTGGTTCTACTGCGGATATCCTCATTTCTAAGTTTATCACGCAGAGAAACTCCGAGCGTAGCCCTCTCCATAGCTCGCTGAGCGACTTTGAGCGTCCTCATACGGCCAGCAGTGAAGGACCACGTCTCAGTTCCATATGGCATCACTGGCAACACGCACTGGTTGTAAAATTTAGTTTTCAGGTTTTGAGGTATACCTGACGAGAAGATGCGTTACTTATTCGTAATATACATATATTGAAATAATTGTGATTTTCACGCTGCCGACATTCGCTTGGTATGTTTTGTTTTTGTTATCAAAATACAGTATAGACTTTTTGTAATGAAGTAAAACCTGAGACGTTTATATAGAGAATTTTGTATAGATTTTATAATGCCAAACTTCTTCGTAGAAAAGTAGTCTCTAAATATAAGTTTTAATGGTTTTAAGTGCTGTGGGTGAGTGCGATTGCATGCGACCGCTCGGGATTTCCGGGCACATGCATCTGCATAGGAAATTTTAAGGGGACTGAGGGGTTAAAGTTACTTTGGTCCTGTTAAAGGTTAAAATGATGAGTGCCAGCAGCTGGACAATTATGATGCAAATGTTAAATTAAATCATCGAACTAATGAAAAAGTAATTTCTCTACATTTTATATTTGTCTAGTTCTTTAAAACAATATTAAAATAACTTTACAATAAGATAAAATAATTTCTATTAAAAAAATAACCAAATTTATAGACTAAGAGTAGTGGCGTGAGAATATGTTTTCATATTAAATAAAATTAAGCCTCGGCGGTGTTCAACGTACGGGGACCCGTCCATCCTACGGATGCGCGTAGACAGCTACGACCATTCCCGCGTCTACGGGTGCTTCTATAGGTCCCAGAGCTGTAATGCCGAAAAAGACGGACTCATTGAACACGTCCAAATAGCTACAGATTCCTTTCTACAGAAGATCCCATTCGCAGAGATCATAATCCTTGGAAATTTTAAGGCCCACCACGCCGAGTGGCTCGGGTCACGTTTAACCGATCGTGCGGGGATATTTGTTTATTATTATTTGCCTTGGCATATGATCTTACACAGCTGGTTACTTTGCCTCCACAGATTCCAGATATGGAGAGTCATGCACCTTCCTAGTTGGACCTTTTGCTGACCTCTCATTCGGAAGGACACCGGGTTTCTTTCGACGTTCCTCTAGGCCCGTCGGACCATTGTCTTTTCCGGAGCATACCTCTCACACTAACGTCGCGGTTACATTCTACAGGCTACATTCATGTTTGGCATTATAAGTCAGCGGATTGGGATAGTGTCTTTTTTTGCATCCTACCTTTGCTGTGAAGGAGAAAACCGATCTCTGTGGCTCTATCTTTGCGTCAAATTCGACTCTTGATGACGGGGAAACACACCGTCAACCATCACACGATATGAATGCTTCATGCCGGATATGCGGTTAACACAACGCTCGTTTTACAAAGCACTTGTCTCCCTAGATATCAGCAAGTGGGGTGGGTCTGATCAAGTTTCTCCTATTGTGCTTAAGACGTGCACTCCGGAGTTGGCACTAGTTGTAACACATCTTTTTCGTACCCCCAAGGCTTAGTTTCGAATTCATGGAAGACAGCTTTGGCCTACCCAATTCTTAAAAAAAGGTGACCGCTCAGACCCGTCCAACTAAAGCCCTATCACCATCATCGCCTTGTTCTCCAAAATAATGAAGTCCATTATAAACTGCCAACTCACGAGGTTCCATGAGAATCACCAGCTGGTTAGTACCAATAATTATCGTCGTGGTCGATCAGCGGGTGATCTTCTGGTTTACCTGACTCATAGATGAGCGGGTGCAGTAAAGTCCAAGGCACAAAGCGTTTCTTTCGAAGCTGTCTACCTACGGACTTCCCGAGAAACTAATTTCCTTACAAATGAGAGCATCAAGGTCGTAGTAGTTGGTGTATGCTCTGATTACTAGCCTATTAACGCTGGTGTTCCATAAGGCTGCATGCTATCACCAACGTTGTGTCTTCTGCATATTAATGATATGTTGCAAATTAGTAACATTCATTGCTATGCAGATGACAGCACAGGTGATGCCTTTTACACAAGCCGTGCCAATAATTCTTGGGAAAACTTTGCCGAGTAAAGGAATAAATTTGAGTCTGAAGTCAAGTCTTTGCTGAACGACGTTTCGAATTGGGAGAGACTAAATCTAGTCCAGTTCAATCCCTAGAAGACACAAGGTTGGCGCGTTTACCGCTAAAAAGAACCCCTTGTCGTACCTCTTCAGTTTCAAGTCACTTCCCTTGCTGCCACAGTTAGCATCGGAATTCTCGGTTTCGAAAATATCGAATAGTGTGCAGTTTCAGACACTTGGAAGGGAAGGCCAAATTGGCCTCTTAAAAGTGCCAGTGCCATCTCTCTTCCACTTGATTGCAACCAGCATAGAGCGGTTTGAATCGTCGACGATCAAGTTATTTCCGATCGGCTCGATTCACTGGCGTTGCGTGCCTTTGCATTTGCTATCTCATCTACCACGAGGAGAGTTCTGATTGATTCCAGAGCATTGTTCGGATTAATTCCAGCCGTCAAATTTCCCGAACACACATCGCGTCAAACTTCACGATACCACCGTCACCATCTAGATGCTTGGCGGTCCACTACTGTGCGTTTTACTAGGAGTTTTCTTCGTCGTATAACTTCTTCTGGAATCGTTTACCAGCGGCGATTTTTCGGACCGATGCGACTTAGGGACCTTCAAGAAGAGAGCTTGCTCCTTTCTAAGAGGCCTGCAACGCACCTAAAATTCCCCTGGTGTTGTGATTTTTCATGGGCGGAGGAAGTCACTTACCATCAAGTGACCCGCTTACTTGTTTGCCCCCTCTGCTATAAAAAATATGAGTCTTGTATTTACTAAGTAACAGCTATAACTCTGACTTACCAGAAATATTTTATAGAATTTTGTGTCGGATCTGATTTCAGATAAGCATTAAAGGATCGTTTTCAGAATATTTTTCAATTTCTAGAGTGTAAAAAGTTTCGTTATAACTTTGTAACGTTTCTCCGGTATATGGTTTCCACGATATTGCGTTTCAACAGCTTGTGACACGAGATGGGTTTTCGATAGCGGGTAACTTTTTGGTCTTAATTGGTTCCACTTTTTTAAAAATTCTTATTGAATATTTAATGAAGAGGAAGGTTTAACGGAGAGGCGAAAAGTGGATTGCAGAGGCCCGTCTGGCTACGTTGAATGTATGTGGGGCAATGAATGATAAAATGGATGAAGTATGCAATATGATGTATGATAGGGGAATAGATGTGTGATGTGTAAATGAGACGAAAAGGAAGGGGAAGGATGTCACTACACATGGCATGTATACCGCATACTGGTCTGGTGTAGACGAGATCGAGCGGGCATGTCAGGGAGTAGGTATCATCCTTTCAGAAAGAATGGGCCAATGTGTGAAAGAGTATGAATGTGTAAGCCCAAGACTGCTATGGATACGAATGAAAGTGGGCTTAAAGAAGTTGTTTGTGTTAGGGGTCTACGCCCCAGACATGTCTAAGCCCACTTATATCGGAGAGCAGTTTTGGGAAATGGTATGGTATGGTAAGGATGATGTTAATGAAGTGTAAGGAAAATGAAAATATTATTATGCTAGGAGATTTTAATGGAAGGGTTGGGGTGAGGAGGCTTGGTTATGAAAGGATATTGGGAACGTTTGGTGATGAAAGTATAAATGAGAATGGTGAGAGTCTCCTCACCGTACGTATGGAAAAGAATCTTTATGTGACGAACACTTGCTTTCGCCACAAGAGGATTCACATGTATACTTGGGAAAGAGGTGACGATAGAAGCATGATAGATTTCATAATTGTGGATGAAAGATTGAGGGGCGCAGTGGTAGATACAAGGGTTTACCGGGGTTCTAACGTAGGAACGGATCATTACTTGGTTTTATGCCGAATTAATGGTCTATTCAGGCGTTGGCGCCATCGGTCATCTGTGTCTACTACTGCGCTACAGCGTATTAGGACAGAAAGATTACAATATGAAGGTGAGAAAACAAGTTTAAATGTAGACTGAAAGAAAATATAAGTGGTTAGAATGAATTATGTATGAAGGAGTTAGACTAGAATGTATGGCAATATGTAAAGAAAGGTTTAGTGGATGCAGCTACCGAAGTATGTGGCGTTAGTAAGAGAAAGAATGAAAGGAAAAGTAATACGTTATGGTGGGATGATGAGATACGTATGGAAGTTGAAGCAAAGAAGAGAGCATGGCTAGATTTACTAGCAACAAAGGCTGGTAGTTCTAGCGGTACGAATGACGATATTGAAAGAAAAAAGGCAGTCTTTAGACATCTTAATAAGAGAGTAAAAGAAGTAGTTGAAAGAAAAAAGCAAGAAAGAACGAATAAGAATGATAGAAGAATATCGGATAATTTCCAAGCAAATATTGAAATGTTCTGGAAACTTGTAAGAACTGCCAGGGGACATCAAAACAGCCTATGATGAATGCTATAAGAGACGAGAATGGCTATATTCTGAATAATGAAGTTTTGGGTTTAAAGAGATGGAAGGAATATTTTGAAAGCGTGTTTATGAGTGAGGAGACAACGTGTGTACTAAGTGAAGTAGAAACTCCGAAAGAAGAGGAAAGAGGTAGCGAGATAAGTATGGATGAAATAATGAAAGCAATGAAAAGCATGAAAGCAGGTAAGGCTGGCGGATATGATAGAGTTTCACTCGAAATGCTAAGAGCTAGAGAGGAAGTGGTGGCAGGCCTGCTGCCAAGGTGTGCAGCAGGCCTGCCACCACTTCCTTGTTTAATTTATGCTGGGAACTGAAGCGGGTACCGGTAGACTGGTGCAAAGCCGTGATAGTCCCAGTATACAAAGGAAAAGGGTCGCAGCAGGACTGTAAAAACTACCGTGGCATCAGCCTTCTTAGCATTGTGGGAAAACTGTATGCTAAAGTACTGATTGAAAGGGTCATGAAAGAAACTGATGGAAAAATTTGGGATGTGCAAGCGGGATTTAGAAAGGGAATGGGATGTACAGATCAAGTCTTTTCCATGCATAAGTTTTTGGCCAAAATTCAAAAGGTTTTTTGTGCGTTCATGGACTTGGAAAAGGCCTATGACAGAGTTGATAGGGATGTGCTATGGCAAACACTGAAATCATTTGGGTTGAGCTCAGGCTTGATACAGGCATTGGAGTCTCTTTATAGGGACTCTAGTGCTTGTGTTAGGATCAACGGGGTCTACTCCGACTGGTTTGACATCCATAAAGGTGTCAGACAGGGCTGTGTGGCTTCCCTGTGGCTGCTCAACCTATTTACGGTTGAAAGTTGAAGAATGCGGATTAAGAATGGGTGAGTTAATCGTCAAATGCCTTTTGTACGGCGATGATCAAGTTATCCTTGCGTCGTCGGCAGCCGAGTTGCAAATGATGGTTACATTAATGAACAGATCATTAAAAGAAAGGGGTATGAAAGTGAACGCAAGTAAGACGAAGGTTATGGTTTTTGAAAGAGAAGAAAGTAAAACGATTTGTGAAATAAGAATAGAAGGGGAGTTGATCGAGCAAGTAGACGAGTTTGTATATTTGGGCTGCGTATTTAGCAGGGATTGGAGATATGATAAGGATATAGAACGACGAGTGAATGCGGGAAATAGAGTAAATGGGGCCCTACACTCTATTGTGAAGAGTCAAAATGTGTCGAAAAAGGCACGTATGGCAATTCACAATTCTGTGTTTGTGCCTACTTTAACGTATGGTAGTGAAAGTTGGGTGTGGCAGAAGAAGCACGAGAGTAGAATGAAACCAGTAGAAATGCGGTCGTTAAGGAGTATGTTAGGACTGAATCTGAATGACAGGGTAAGAAATTGTGTAATAAGAGAAGAGTGTGGTTTGCAAGATGATGTTGTGACCAGGATTAAGAAAGGAATGCTTCGGTGGTTTGGTCATGTGGAAAGAACGGATGAGGAAAGACTGACAAAGAAAATTTATGTTGCAGAAGTGAATGGCAGAGTCGGAAAGGGACGTCCTAGGCGAAAATTTATCGACCAAATTGGCGATTTATTAAAAATGAGCCAAATTAGGAGTACCCTTAACCGACGAGCATATATGCGTAGGTGTATGGATGTGAAGGAGGCGAGAGAGGTGTGTCAGGATCGTGCCAAATGGAAGTCTGTAGTCTCTGCCTACCCCTCTGGGTGACAGGCGTGAGTGTTTATGTTTATGTATTTAATGAACTGGCCTTATCTCCGGCTGCGCTTGTTTACCCAATCATTGCAACTTTATTGCGCTTTTAGTGCGTGCGTAATTTATTGCGCTTTGTAAATTATTCTTTGTATTGTAAGGGTGACAAGTGAGCACAAGCCCACCAAATGGTATGTGAATGCTGTGGCTTATAGACATCTACATCTATCCACGATTAAAAATTAATATGCTGATGGGTTATTTTCCTTAAGGACTAAGATGGATTGCCTCGTATTCAGTAAAAAGGGTCTTCGGTTCTCTACATTCACCATACGATTTTGTTTTGCATGCAAAATAGGTACTTGGATCCATTCATTAATTACGTAAGGGTCGCGAGGGGGAGGGGCTTAAATAAATCTCTGTATTTTGTTAGTAAATTTTATATTGAAAATCTACTTCCGTTAGGGATGCCGAATGGTTTTATTCATTATATAATGTAAACCTTGATTAACATCTTATTTTACGAATTTTTATTGTTTAATAAAAATTTTAAAATCTTAAATGGGTTCATCTTTATCCATTTTAAATTTTATTAATAATGATTATAGTACACTCTTTCCGCGTATTCATATTATTTAAATTTTTTGGTATATAAAAAATATTCTTTATTTTCGAGCAAATATATTATTGCATGACTTAAAAAATATTTAATAATGATTTCGGTCACAATAGCCTATTATTTTACTTAAAATAAAAATATTTCATAACTTCAAAAATCCCGCGTTGATTCCATTTCGCTCAAAAAATATCTAATAATAATATGATGGTAATCTATATCTGGTAGCAATAAAGGAGTATAACCTAAATTTTCTGTTAAAAGATAAAACTCTTAGATTTACGCCAAACTTTGAGTTTAAGTGTAACCGATTCTTTTAAAACATTGTATTATTCTCAAAAAGGAGATAGAATCTTCCGTATGAAGAGGGACTCCGATAAATCCTATGTTACCTTACATGGGGCAGGGGAGGTCAAAACCCTCTATAATCATCTTTGTACATATTTAATGAATGGCCCCTTGGTAGAGTAGTATAATGACTGAGGTATTTAACCATTACTATACCTTTACTATATTGAGAAATTGATCCACAATCTTACCGGCGGAAGAACTCGTCTTGAATTCTCAGGTTAGATATGATGATATTTTCTATTTCATTAACTATAATTTTGTTTCGGGACCGTAATGATGTAACATTTAAAATACGGTGCAGTGCCACATGAGTAAATAAACCGTACGGGTATGGTTTCTTTACTTAAGTGGCAGCGCACCAAAGTGCAATTGCAACGGTACGGCGAAGCATTTGCACCTAATTTCATATACCTCTTGATCAACTTATTCTGTTATAAACTTACAAAGGACAGTGCGTAGATTTATTGCTTTTACTTTCGTGAACACAACAACGAACCGCAAACAAATTTCTTTAAACAAAACCGAAGAATATCCGTTTATTTTATTTGAGGTATCCCGCAGATATTCCATTCATTTTCATTCCTTTTCAACCAGTACATATTATATTTTCAAATTCTAAAATTTTTGTATCGCTTTATCATTTTTGGACGCCACTTGTGATTACACAAATAGGGGGCATAAACTGTTCCGTGAAATACGGGACGGTTGGCAGTAATGCTTATTAATCCACTTGTACAGATTAGTAGTCGGTGTACATTTAAGCGACCTGTGTCTGGAGCAGTAAAGTGTATTAGTTTCAGATCAAAAACAGCGAACTTTACTTCGAAAATAGACCAAATATTGTAGACTTATTAAAAATTTACGTTACAATCGCAACTAAGTTTGTCAGTATTTCGCAATAAAATAAAAGCTATAAAGCTTTATTTTCATCTGTTTATTAAAACAGATCTAATAAAATCAGTTCTTATTGAAACAACCAGCCTCAGAGCATGCCATAATCAATTTTAGCTATAATTTAGTTCCTATAATAATAGCTTTTGCATTTGAAAAACTTAAAATATGGGTACGTATGTAAATATAAAGTATGATATTTTTATATAATACTTTAGAACTCCGGTATACCGACACACTATTTAACCCTGCTAAAGGTAATAAATAACGCTGATTATCATACCAAAACAGAAGCTTTTTATACTCGTAGTCCTCATACCCCAAACTAATCGGCATTATGTACTTTCGGTCTTCCGTCGTATAGGGCGGGAGAGTATGTCGTCGTCAAAACTACAAGCGAAGCAATTACTAAAATACTCACGAATCGGCAAGTAGTAGTTTTACTACACTCATATTATTATTGTTGGCACCTATTTCTATTAGCCCGTGTAGCGGTGGGTAAGAATATCGACTATCCTATATCTTTCCGTGTATGTCGTAAGACTGAGTTAGAAGACGGATAGCAGCATCTTTCTGATAACACCAAAATGACAATAAAAAACTACGGTTGGTAATCATTTTGATAAGTGTGGCAACTATAGCAATATATACTCCATGCTGAGAGCTGAAACAAGACTGTACCCAGTCTCCGGCGGCTCCTCCATTTCTGGCTACATTGGCGCGACCACGGTAACGGCTGGGCGGGTGGTGCTAAGAATCTCCATTGGAGATTCGATTGCCACTCGAGATGACTCTACCTGGCAACATATAACGCACATATCCTGAAAACTGACCAGGAGATGCTGGAGCTGGAAAAAGAGATAGACAAGTTGCGCTGGGATATTATACGTAATTAACATTCTAATCATCTTTTAAAGGCAACGCTGCATACTTGAATCATCCATGTCATTTAGCCCGTTATCAGGCGTTAATATTCATAGTTATTTGTATGTACTATTTATATATTATGTATATTGATATGTATATATGTATTTATATGCATGTATGTATAAGTTTGTATATGTATAAATAGGAGATATTTCTATAGTTTATTTATTTTATATGTCAGTAAAATGTATATATTACGTAGTTGATTTTTATTTTTATTTCATTTAATGCCACACCTACGTCAAATTCTCACCACACTATGTGTTGACCGGGAGAGAATGCCTCAAGGCATTAAGTCCACCATTTTATTCTTGTATACCAACCAGACCAAATAACAGGTGGCAACCACGTGAAGGAATAACTCCTCAGACTAGCCCTGGGGATCAACACGACCTGCGCTCTACCCCAGAGCCATTCGCCAAAATGCTCGCCGGACAGGAGAGCAGAATAGGTATAAATCTAATCCTACTGATAATGTCAAAAAGTAAGGGTAAACTAACCCCCGCCTTAATTTATCTCTATTCCCATACACTTATAGTCCAATGTGATGGTAAACCGACACAACCGACGAAGTATCAGGCGCAGGACCAACGGCTTTACGTGCTAATCGAGGCAGCTACTAAGAATTTCTGAATGAAAAACTCAGTAACAGATATATTTTTGAACCGACCTGGGATTTGAACCCGGGACCTTATGATCAGCAGTCGCACTACTACAACCACCAGACTGACGCAGCAGTTAAAAATTAAATAAAAATAGCAAATTTAATAAACGTTTGTAAAAACCATAAACTCCTACTTTGTAATATTTAGCCGCCTCAATATATTAGCAATGAGTTTTCGAGCAGGAAAAAGTTCGCAGAGATATTTCAATGCGTGATAGCCGTTTTCACAATTTATCATTATGATGAAATGCTTTATTTCTCAGATGTGTAGATTTTCTCATAATTTACATAGCCAAAATCTGTGTAAATCAGCACCTAAATTTGCAAACAAAGACATTATTAGTGGGTTGATGGAACTCAGGTTGTATGCGTGCTATATTTACTGCGAACACATAACAATTTTATGCTCACTGTTATAAAGAAAACTGTCCGTATAAGTTCTTACATTTTCTATTGTTCACAAACATTAACAACATAGGATGATATGGGTACAGTTATCTCTTACTCAGTCGAATTTAGAACGTAGTCGAATATATCATATTGCATAATATTCATAATTATTAATCTAAGCATTTTACTAAATATTTGGCATAAAGGGGATGTCAGTAATTTTAGTAATACTGTCGAAAGTGAACTCACACACAAACTGAACCAAAATGTTGTAACCGATAACCTGTGGTCAGATGACAAATTGGTTTATTGTCGATCAATGAACATTCATCATACATTTCAATGCTTCAGTATCTGCGAGACTGTATCGGGGACGATATAATTTATCGTTATCGTGTCGATCTAATAAAATGTAACGTTAATACGATTTTTTTTAAACGAATTTTCATGAATACGTGAAATTCGTCGTTTATAAAATTGCTAGTGGTTTTACAACTTGCAAATGATGTTTGAAAACCGTAATGAACTATTTTGAAAGCCTGTGATTTCCGAGCTCTCTCTGCTGTGTTGTTATTTGAAATACATTGATTTTCTTATAAAACTGTAAACAGAAAGCAAATGTTCGCTGCTATTTTAAAAGTTCGCTCGAAATGTTATACATATGCACATTTCGAGAAAAAATGAAACGCTTTCAAAGCTAAATGGATTTTCTTTTATCTGTATACGATCTCTTTCATTTATCGTGGCATCATTTTGCCATTTTATTTATTTAATTTTGTTGTTTTTTTTATTTACTTTACTTTAAGTAATTGATTAGATAAATGTTGACCATAATAATCTACAAATAATTATTATAGATACAATTTCTATTCTCTACCGTCACTTGTGGATACGTATATTGAAATAAATTTGAATTTGAATAAATTATACTATTAAATTCTGTTTACGCTATCTCTAAAAAAAGGTTTATTAAACATTCATTAATTCGATTTTAAAAGCACGCAAGCAAAAAAAAAACAGTTTATTTAATTAAAAAATATAGTTTGTTAATTGAATTGTGAATATTCTCTGTCAATAACTGTAAAAACAAACAAAACTAAAGTAACTAATATCTTACCCAAAGAAATAAGATACAATAAAATTTGTAATTTAATGTATAGTGAATACCATAGTAATACCTATTTCGTATAAAATTATATAAATATTAGAATAAAAGTATTTGACATTTAGGCTGTCTTTAATTCATGTTATCATACCCTTGCATCTTGCATGGTGCATGTGTTATAATGTCACAAAAAACCACATGTAAAAACAATAAATAATAAATAACCTCAAAATTCATCATCATCATCATTCTAGTATATTATAAGTCCACTGCTGAAAACAAGCCTCTCAAATAGATAGCCTCATAAGAGTAATATTTGTCTGAAGTTTTGTATTTTTATTTTGAATTGTCATCACTAAGATGCGTATCTCCTGTTCCAGTTTCCTTCTGTCACCATACCCACTGGTTGGCTTAGGTTCAGGATTCTACGATGCCGCCATTACACTTCATGCAACAGAACCTTGAAATTGGCCTGGTATATTTCTGTAATTTTGTTTGGTTTTTGCTAACTCCTGAGTATGAGTAAAAAAAACACTGTTAAATAGCAGCTTGATGCCCAAATCCTGAGTCATACAATTGCACAATTTTTCAAGAAGCTCATAAGAAGGAAGCATCGTCAAAAGAGCTTTGTGCCAAAACCGATCGAAGGTCTACGCTAATTCCAAACTAATGGCTTTATGAATTAAGTAACCTAGAAGATCACCAGCTGAAATCGTACTGGCGGCCACTAATCAGCTAGTGATTCTCAACGTACAGCATGATCTGGCTGTTAATAATGGATTTCACTATTTTGGAGAACAAGGGGATGATCGCGATAGGCCCATAGTTGAACGGATCAGAGCGGTTACACAATACAAAAACGAATTTGGGATTATTACTGGTACCTTCCTAGGGTAGTGTTGTTTTTAACTCCTCTAACATTTTTCGTTTTACTTCTCGCTGGTCTACTGTGAGGTCTTGTTACCACCCCGGTTCCATCTCGGCTCATACGTATAACAGCAAAAGCTGCCTTGTGGCTCTACCACTGTTAGATTATACTATCACATACATTAAAAGTATTATGTGAGAGTACTAAATACTCTTTCAAGTGTTTGTTATTACTTTCAGATATGTAAGACCAAAACACTCACCTAGACGGAGCCAGAATCATTGAGTTATAATCCGTGTTTAGATACAGGACGAAATAAGTGTGTTATTAATAGACGATTTTCTTTTTGTAAATATACGATAAGACGTGGTTAGTCTAAAACTTCTTAGTTTAAGAGCATAGCCAACAAATGTAATTACTGCAAGAACAATGAACGTGTATTATGTTAGAAGTTAGAAGATAATTGCAACCTGTTACCGCTTTTATGTTTGGGTCGGGCCACATTCATTCGTGTACACTGACCTCTATATATACAAGTACGCTGGACTGGCTATACACCGTGACATCTGAAGCGATTTGGTTTCCGCCATTTTGGCGCTGACAGCAGAAGTGCACGTCCAAAAAACTAATAATAGGGATAATACAGTGTACCAAATTATATCGATAAAAATTCTATACCCTACCTATACCTAAATAATTAAATAGAATGGACTCTATGGATAAATGGATTAATATAATGTCATTATCATTCATCATCACTAAAACCCTTCACAAGTCCACTGCTGAACATAGACCTCCCTCAAGGAATGCCACAAAGCACGGTCCTGAGCTACCTGCATGCATCAATTTCCTACATGTCTTACGAGTTTTTGACATCTAGTGGGGAAACGTCCTACACTTCTCCTGCCGGTACGAGGCTGCGACTCGAGAACATTTTTCCCTATCGACAGTCGGTTCTTGGAGCTATATGGCTGCCCAACTGCCACTTCAGATCTATCTATTACTTACTTGCTTGCTTACTAATCCATTGGGCGATGTCAGTCACACTGGTTCTGCTGCCGATATCCTCATTCCTAAGTTTGAACCCCTGAGTATAGCCCCCTTCGTAGCTCGCTGAGCAACTTCGAGCTTCCTCATACAGCCAGCAGTGAAAGACCTCGTGTCAGATCCATAGGTCATCACTGGCAACACGCACTGGTTGTACAATCTAGTTTTGAGGTATTCCTGCCGAGAAGATGTGTTGTAATCTCACGAACGCTGCCCAGCCCAGTTGAATCTGTCGATTGACCTGTCGAAGTTGAACTTACCTAGTTGGACTATTTGTCCCAAGTAAAAATACTCGTCAGCAACTTCAGCTAAGTGCTCCCAAAAACCACCAGCATAGGTGTGACATGGACATTACACGTGACTTTTGTTTTGTCCATGTTGCTTAAGTTCAACATGGACAACCTATCCGTTGGGAGACACGAGTGAGGTCATTGAACGTAGTGCGTAGGTCCTCCAGCGATTCTGCATGAAGCACTATATTGTCGGCAAAACGAAGGTGAGTGACGTACACGCCATTGACGTTAATATCGTATCCTTTTCAGTCCCGTAGCTTGAAAACGTCTTCCGATGCGGCGGTAAAGTATTTCGGGCATATTACGACACCGTGTCTTACACATCTCTACAGTTACAGTTGGACTAGTTTTGTACTCTGGTTCTGTACTCGGATAGTCATCGTAGTCCTTAAACGATTCAACTAAAAATTATTAAGAATAAACTAACTACACAAAATAAAAATAAAAACCTAATTTCTAAAGTAATTTATTGTTAACCGTTCATTTAGTTCTAGTATTATAAAAAAAAAAATCAGCTGCTATAATAAGGCCTATTCTAATCAACTACAGGTCTGTCTATAGACAGTAAAATATTTTCTACTATATAAAAATTTTCGTTCGTTCGTACTTTCTACGATGCCATACCGTTCATCAGTTTGCGGTCAAACTTAGTTAACTTATTGGTTGCACTTGTGCGAAGGTTATGCGCATGGTACAATTAACTGATACTAGGTGGCGTGCGTATTAAATCGACTATTTATTTGAAAGTTATAGAAAGTTATTTATCATTCTAACTCAATGATTGTATTATCATTCCTAATTATACAATATAACTGTTCCAAATTTTTAATGATATTTCCACAATTATTTCTTCTGCGGCAGCTATGGCAGCCGAGTACGAGCTAGCAAGATAATATAAAAAAAATATAAACTTTGAATTACATAGTCATCAGTTATTAATAACGTCATTTTCGAAATTGAAATTACAATATAAAAAAATAACTGAAATTATCATAAAGTCCTACTTTCTGTGGTATCGTCCCAAGAATGCTGGCTACGTGTCCTCGCTGAATGGCTATATTTAGCCTTCAAGCGGGGAAACAACAAACTAAACAGATACAGTTTTTTAGGAACTACACCGCACGTGCACCCTACGGACCAATAGTCTCTACAGCAAAGTACTTATCTTCCAGATACTCTGGGCCTTTTACTTGGTTCAGTTGCCTCTAATGCCACCCCTGCTTTAAACGAGGTACACCTGAGATGGGATGCTGTCAGTGTTCGCAAGTAGTATCCCACACTAAAGCTTTATCTCTCTCTCTCAAGCAACCAAACCCATACCGTCGGGTTTTCTGGTATTGTCTCTAAATATTCTACAAAGATCTTAAACCGAGGAAACATTTATAGTGATACGAGCTGCACTACGGACTCCCCGAGCTCGATATGTGAATGGAGCCAGGGAAAAACGAGCACTTGGAAGCATCAAGTGGTGCAGCCTTACCAAAGTCGCGAAAGATAGTCAAGTGGCGCATCGCCAATCGCCATACCAACACTCCTCTTCCTTTACGACTCCACCTCGACTACAGCGGTCCAGGGAGAGGAATCTCCTCTAGCCGCAGCCCACTAACACACATCCAACGTGGATCGACATCATCAGGCGATTTTTCAACACTTGGCTATGGCCCTTGAGTTTGGTTGAAAATGAGGAAAGAAGAAATAAAAAAAACATTCGAAATAATAATCTGTTTGTTCCAAATATGATCATTTTGTTTCGGACGCCAATTCACAATATTTATACTTTTAAGCCATAATTTTAGTCTAGGTTCAGTTGGAAACCTGTTAATTAATAAACATTTGATAATCATCCATTGTTGGCGACTATTTTTGTTAACACATATGGGTAGGAAAGAACATCGATAAGTATTATAGACAGGGAACTCCACAACCCTATTGAATTTTATTGTTTATCAAAACTCAGTAATATACACCCAAACATGTTGGTATATATGGTATTAAGATTAGTAACAAATTTTTAAGTACTTATATTATCAAATAGTTTTAATTTGTTTAATATTTGCTGCAAATTCACTTACTTGTGAAATGTTATACCACTTTCCTTTTGGTAACGAGTTTTACAGACTACGCACACTCTCATTATTAATAAAAATAATTCTTATTATGTAACTAATATTATACACCATCAAACAACAAAATACTTGCGTTTTTTAGTTTAAAAGTTCAAAATACAGACTTATTAAATAAGAAAATATAAATAAGACATCAGACTTTGGCATATTATGTCAATTTTATTTTTCAAGACATCCTTTAGCGGCGCTTCAAATTGGCACAGACATTTTGTATGGTATAGCCAGTCCAGCGTACTTGTATATATAGAGGTCAGTGTTCGTGTAATACTTGTTACTGTAATTCAGTGTAAGATGAAACATGGAGTTAAGGTAATGAATTATTTTAAATTACATAAGTAACACAGTAACAGCGCTTGCTAACGATGAAATTGAAATGTTAATTAAATATATTTGTGATGTATGCAGGTAGATCGTACAATATATATATATATATATATATATATATATATATATATATATATATATATATATATATATATATATATATATATATATATATATATATATATATTTCTCTGTAGGTAGTTGTATCTGCTACGCTTGATTGCAGTAAACGCCGTTACGCAAGAACGTGTTTTTTGGTCATGTAGAAAAAATGAGTGACAAAAAAATGACAAAACAAAAAAATCCTGTTCACTTCACCGAGTTCTATGGTAACTCCTTCACAGTTCAGACTACACGCCTTTGAAACTCCTTGCCCGATGACATAAGAAAAGCACCAAATATGTACGCTTTTAAAAAGTTGGTCCGTGAACGTTTACGTATTAAAGACAAAGAATTTTACATGACTCATCCATTTATTATGTATTGCTAAACCGATGTATTTATTCATAGTCATTTGTATGTACTGATTATGTATGTATTTAAATATGTATATTCATGTATTTATATATTTGTATATATGTAATAATAGATCATATGTGTATAGCTTATTTATTAGTAGTATGTATCTATTATGTAGTTAATTATCATTTTTTTGTGTTCTTTTATTCTACATTGCCACACCTACGTCAAATTCTCACCACTTCATGGGTGTCTTTCTCACCACAATGGGTTGACTGGTAGATAATGCCTTGAGGCATACCCTACCAGTCAACCCATTTTTTGTATAAGGATGCAATAAAGAATAAAAATAAATAAATAAATGTTACCATTTGTATCACAAATAGCTTCTCCCGCAGATGATTATAAAAGGCTATTAACAAATAATACTTGATCTGAGTGATATCTGGGGAATTTGGTTGTTGAAGCAATGACTCCACGTAAAGGTTTTCCAATTATTGGCAAACGCGAAGCACAAACACGAGAATAACAAATTCAGGTCAAGTGTCCGTGACATAATTTTGGGGTTTCCTCTTTTACAATGCGGTTTTTATTTTCACTATAACCCAAGCATATTTGAATTTCAGACAATGCGTTAAATAAATGAACAAACAAGTACAAGTACAAGTAAACATTGAACGACTTTCACATTATATTTTGTACAATATACAGAATCGTATTGAGAACAGTTTCTCGTTAGGGAAATCTACATAGAGGATATAATATATATTTGAAATATTTACTTTAATAATATTGCGCGGCTAAGTTGACATCTCATGTCATGGCAATAGCGTAAAGTGTTAATTTACGTAATTCTATCGGCAATTTTTATTGTCATGAACCTCAAGCTCGTAACAATAATAATATAATTAAAATAATTATTTTATTTCAGAGCTAGATCCATATAAGTTGTTGGTCAAACATTGAGCACCGTAAATACTAATGTTAGTTCCTTAAACATTGATAATTACTTTTTAACAAATCGTTCCCATTATTAAGCATATGCCCGTCACATCGTTCGGCGAACATGTTCACAATACTGTTGCGACCGCCACGCATTCTGCTCAACAGGGAATATACTCCTTTACACATTATTGCGACGAAGTCATCTGTTCAACTTTAGCTCAGTCTAAGAAAACATTGACAACACACATTATTAATCACAATATACATACAAAACGTATGCTTTGGATAAATCAGATAATAAAATAAAAGCTTAGTTTAAATGATATAATGCGAAAATATAATACTTTTTTTTAAAACGATGATTTAAGTACATGTTTTTATATACTCGTATGAAATATTCACGAAGCTTTCACAATGCCGACGAATCTTGACGACTAAGGGAAATCATCTCTTAAACAAAAGAGGTCCATATCCAGCAGTGGAGTTTTATGGACTTTACGATAATAATAATAAATTTATTCCCAAGAAATATGCTACAAAGGTGTTTTTATAGAATAATAATATACCACATTTTTCCCCAATTTTGGTATATGAAAACTAATGCTTAGAATATACAAATATTTACGTAAAATTAAACGTGCATCAGTTTACAATTTTGTTATTAATCCTTTGAAACATGATCAAAGAAGAAACGTTAAACAGTCTATAGAAAGTCCAAATACGAAATACGAAAGAGAAGGGGAATAGGATATTATTTTAATGTAGTGCTTCCGAAATATTTACTTCTTTATGGCTGATAACTCAAGCTTAAATCTTGTGAAAGTATTTACCAGTTAACACATTTTAAAATCAACTTTTATGTCATAATATGAAGTAACAGAATTATGGTTAGTTTTGATCTTTAATTTATTTATTGTTATTTAACGACTACACAGCCCGAATAAACGCCTCATGCAAGGCAAACACTTTCTGTCAACATGTTAGACAAGTACGTCTTACATAAGAAAACGATCGCACGATCGACTTTAGTAGCGACCAACTCCCTGACCCGTGAACATCTTGCACGTGACTCGTTAATTTTCGACAAAGTAAAATATAACAGACGCGCAAGATGGTTCCCTGTACAATAAATTAGTACGGAAATAGTAGCCAAATGTATAATTTAAAAAAATACCATCACTTTTCATGGATAGGTGAATTTTAATTTCAAAATTCATTAATTAAATTTAAATCAGAGCTCAACCTATATTTGGCATAAGCAACTCGCGTTGATTTATTCAGACATCTTCGGATATTTTCGGACTATGCATTCCTTTCTTTTCAATGCAGTTCATTGTTGCTATACTTTTCCTTAATTACCGGCACGTGTAACTAGTGCTGTACCAGTTAAAGTATAATATTGATACAAGTAAATATTATGCATGTTACCGTGAATGTTTTACAGACTTGTACTATAAGCGACATAAGTGTAAGCTGATTTTTTTAGTGAATATACGTTAATCCATATTTCAATTAATTGATTTAATAATTAAATCAAATTATTCAAAACTTCTTAAAAATTCATAATAAAATTGATATAATTTTTAATAAACGGTACTCCACTCTCTTTACTGCTAAGACGTACTGTCAAGACAAGTAGGAAACGGAAAAGAACTTGACATTTTAAATAACTGTTGCTATTTTATTTTTAATAGTATTTTATTATTATTTTAAAGATTCCAATATTGTAAAGAAAGCTTGTTTTGATAAAAATATTCTTCAAAACAAAAATATAAGTATTTTACTAAATACGATACCTTCTTAAATAAATATTCTTTTTTTTTAATTTTGTATTAATTTACAGTTGAATATAATTCTGGTACTGATTAAGTAGACTTGGTATTAAATTTATTAGTTAAAGTTCCCATCACTATTTGCTAATTGGCAAGTATCGCAACCTTGATTTTAACCAATTAGCGTGCATTTCAACCAGCCTACCCCATAGCACTTACCTCAGACTTTTGAGAGACAGGCTAGGATGCAGAAGCACATACATTAGGTGTCTATTCGGGCTGTGTAGTCGTTGGTAATTGAAATCTTCAGATAAGTTGAAGAGCGAAGTATCTGGTCGTGGTTGGAGGAACGGTGCTGAAATTTTGCTATAAGGAATGAAGGGGATGACAAATCATTTAAAATGGAGTAGAGAACAGACAATATTTTGGAAGTGCGCTTTTCTCGAATAGTAAGCCATTTAAGCCGAATACGAAATTGAGAGATGTGATCATATTTTCGAAGGCCGAAAATAAACCTGATGCAGTTATTAGGAAGGCGTGCAAGCTTATTGAGAAGATTTTGGTTCAAGTCTGAATAACAAACATCTCCATAGTCAATGACAGGCAAGATGAGTGTTTGGACAAGCATATGCTTAGTTTTGTATGGAAGAAGGTTTTTTTTCAACGTTAGAGCGATCTGAAGGTAGCAGTGACTTTACGGCTGACCTCAGTGACATGAAATATGTCTGTATAAGTGACCAAATTTAATGATGGTTGTAAAAATAATATCTCAAGCTTTCGCCTGGTGGTGGCATAAGAGAGTCCATCTCCCTTTTTCATTATATGGGTGTCAGAAAAATCTAATGACTTCGATATAAAAATACTTACACAGTCTTACGACACGATACGACGCAGTACTTAGCGTCAAAAATGCAAGACGTCTGGTACTGTAGTTGCCAACGCGCTTATCAAGACGTTACGATTAAGGCGAATTCAACAAAGTGAGCAACCCAAGTTCAGTATTGAATTTCTATTAAAAGATATTTCTAAAAAAAGAAAGGAAGCAGAAATAGAATGTAATCTTAAATGGTTCCAAAAATATGATTATTGAAATAAAAACGGTTGAACTATGAACTCGCACTGGTAATATTGCTGCACATTACCAGTCCATGAAACTTAGAATAAGAATGTTTGAATAAATACTGAAGGTGATGAATAAACTAATGGCTTGAGCGCAGTAGCTAGTAGTAACTTTTCTACGCGGTAGAGCCATGCCGCAATTATATTAGTAGTATAGTTGTAGCACGAGTGGTTCAGTTCAACCGGGGAAGATTACCACAGAATACCAGCTTAAAATTGCAGCTTAACGATGCTGTGCTTCATATGGTGAGTGTAGAGAACTGGAGACCCTTTTTACAGGAAATGAGGCTTTCCATCTTAGTCCTCACGGGTGACAATGCATCTGCATTCTGATTCGTAATCGAGGATAGATGTAGATATCCATGGGTCACAGTAATCACTTACCATCAGGTGGATTGTGCGCTCGTTTGTTACTTTTATCCATTAAAAAGAAACTCGGCAAGTGGCTGTGGGGATGAGAGTCCCGGATTGATCAATTGTTTGCATGGCCTACAAAAATCGCTCCGGGTTTGAATTTGTTGCGCAATTTACGGAACACCCTTTCACAATATAGAAGAAATCCTAATGTGTGGGAGTGATGGTTTTCAAAATATATTACAAAAATCGGTGGGAGAAGTACAGCACGTCGCTTCGCAGTGGGTGCGCGCGCTGTGGGGCCAACTCGGCTTGCGTCGAGCCTTGAGGACGCCCCTGACCCCACCCGGGATGAAGATCACCCAACACTGCGCTTAAACTACACGCTGGGAAGCGAACTCCGAAGGCCCGGCGCACCCAAGTGCGCGCGCCTGTTGGTGACTTCGGCTCCGCGTCGAGATGCTTCTCCGCGGAACCTTGAGGTTGCTGACCCTTCGGCAGATTCCCTTCCCAGAGGCGCGAGACACGCCAATTCCAACCCAGGGATACCAGGCCATCAGCTTGGACCAGGAAGGAGCACTGGAGGCCTGGAGCAGCTGCTGTTGGAGGGCCCTCCTGTCGGCAAGATTGGCCCTGCGTCGACTCCCATCCTCAGGACTTCGCGGTGCTTCGAGACGGCCAACCCTCCGGTAGCACCGACCTGGTGGCGCGCAAGATAACCAACATATAAAAACAGATAAAAAAATAACAGAAAGAAAAGTAAGTTTGTCAATAGATTAAACACTTACATCTATGGCCTTTGATGCGTTGAAGTAACACAAATGTATTATTGATAGATACACTGCGGTCAAACGACCATACACTAACTCCATGACTGCAGTTGCTTGGTCTTATATAGTAACAGTAAGTAATAATTCTAATCTAAAGAATTTCTACAGTAGAATTGATAATAACTTTATGCGTCAACAACCTTATCTCACATTCTTCGTGTTGCGTCTTATTCAGTGTATTGATGACTCAAATAGGTTTTGTATAACAGAAAAAATGCAATTTAATATTTAGAAATCACATTATTGATCATTCCTATGTTAGTCATTGAGTAGATTGTACTGTAGTAATCTACTAATAGCAGTAATATCATGGATACACTAGATGTACAACAACATCTGAAAAAGATTCACCCCAGTCTAGAAAATAATGTTTATGCTGCTAACAGACTGTCCATGTACACCCACGTACCAACGTATATACCTAGTCAGGTCATAAGTATTGTCACACAGTAAAAACTTTTCTTTTAGAATGCTGGCCACAAAAAAGTTTATTGAATTCGAATTATTCATGAAAATAAAACTGTATACTTTTTAGAATTTTACTCATTTTTACATATGGAGTGGACGCTTAAAAAAGACCGTGTTGCAGTTGCGATTACGCGCCAATTAAATTTTTTGATATACTGAAAAATTTGAATATAACCAAAAGATTCGTTTATCGTACCATCAAACGATACAATGAAGACTCTAGTGTAGATGACAGGTCAAGAAGTGGTCGCCCTCGATTTGTTAGGACTCCAGCAGTGATAAAAGCTGTAAAGGTGCGAATTCAAAGAAATCCCAAACGTAAGCAAAAACTGTTGGCCCTTCAGATGGGGTTAAGCAGAACCACGGCGTTAAATGAAGACTTACGGCTTCGGGCATATCGAAGAAAAACAGGACATCGTTTGAATGCTCGTCTAATGGATCTGAGACTGAAGAGATGCCGCGCTTTGTTGAAGCGGTACGCGGGAAAAAAATATCGGGAAATTCTTTTTTCGGATGAAAAAATTTTTACCGTAGAAGAGAGCTACAACAAACAAAATGATAAGGTGTACGCACACAGTAGTGAAGAAGCGAGCAACCGTATTCCGCGTGTCCAACGGGGTCATTTTCCATCCTCGCTCATGGTGTGGTTGGGAGTTTCTTATTGGGGCTTAACAGAGGTACATTTTTGTGAGAAAAATGTAAAAACGAATGCAGTTGTGTATCAAAATACAGTCCTGACGAACCTTGTGTAACCTGTTTCTCATACCATGTTCAATAACAGGCACTGGGTATTCCAACAAGATTCGGCGTCAGCTCATAGAGCGAAGACCACACAAGACTTTTGACAGCTCCGTGGCGTAGTGGCTTAGCAATGAGTGGCCGCGCTTGGGGGTCGCGGGTTCGAATCCCGCACGGAACAAGTATTTGTACGACCTACAAGTAATTGTTCCGAGTTTGGATGTTTGTCTTTGTGAAATTTGTGTTTGTAAACTGCCCCCACGATACAGGAGAAAAACCTAGTGTGGATGTAACGTTCTTTAAAAACAAAAAAAAAGACTGGCTGGCGGCGCGTGAAATCGACTTCATCCGACACAAAGACCAGTCCAGATTTGAATCCGTTAGATTACAAGATATGGCAACATTTGGAGGAAAGGGCGTGCTCAAAGCCTCATCCCAATTTGGAGTCACTCAAGACATCCTTGATTAAGGCAGCCGCCGATATGACATGGACCTCGTTCGGGCTGCGATAGACGACTGGCCGCGCAGTTTGAAGGCCTGTATTCAAAATTACGGAGGTCATTTTGAATAAACTATAGTGTCATAAGAATCTATGTTTTGTTAAGTTCATTTTGGTATATAAATGGTTACATAATGAATAAACTCGTTTCAATTATTTTATATTAAACATGTGATAGAATTTATGACCTGACTAGGTAATATGCAATTTGGGTACAGATGATAAACCAGGGTCACATTGGGTAGCTTTATATATCGATACGAATGACGTCGGTGAATATTTTGATTCATATGGACGGGCACCTGTACGATATCATCTAGAGTTTTTTAAAAGAAATTGTAAAAGATGGAACTGGAATGTTGATAGGATTCAGAATGAGTGGACTTCAGTTTGTGGCGAATATTGCTTAATGTATTTGCTATATAAGTTTCAGGGATGTTCAATGCATAGTTTTACGAGTATATTTACAGGGAACACATTGTACAACGATATTTTAGTGGATGAGATGTTTCGCTCCTATTTTATAGATAATAAGTAATAAGATTTTGTATTTTATAAATAAAAATTTTAACAAAATTGGGTAATGTGTTTTATTAATGAGTTAGATTAGTGTAGATAGGAACAAAGGAGTATATAACAATATCACCACGCTGAGGAAGAATAGATAATGACGGTATTGAATGAACAATAGATAAGTAGATAAGAACAATGGAGCGCTAATGACGGTGGAGGCTCGAAGCGGATATCAATTAGATAAGAGTTAATTGATCTGCACATCTCCGGAACCGTGCATCCTACGCAAAAATGGACCGCAGATTCGTGATCAGAGCATGCCAAAACCTGTTTTTTTTTTTTTTTTTTTAGGATCGTGTGAGTCGACGAACGTCGTACTTGTGACTCAGTGCGCCAGAACTGGTACAACCTTTCTACAAGTGCGCCAGAACTGGTACAACGTAACTACTACTCACTTGGAAGCATCAAGTGGTGCAGCCTTACCAAAGTCGCGAAAGATAGTCAAGTGGCGCATCGCCAATCGCCATACCAACACTCCTCTTCCTTTACGACTCCACCTCGACTACAGCGGTCCAGGGAGAGGAATCTCCTCTAGCCGCAGCCCACTAACACACATCCAACGTGGATCGACATCATCAGGCGATTTTTCAACACTTGGCTATGGCCCTTGAGTTTGGTGGAAAATGAGGAAAGAAGAAATAAAAAAAACATTCGAAATAATAATCTGTTTGTTCCAAATATGATCATTTTGTTTCGGACGCCAATTCACAATATTTATACTTTTAAGCCATAATTTTAGTCTAGGTTCAGTTGGAAACCTGTTAATTAATAAACATTTGATAATCATCCATTGTTGGCAACTATTTTTGTTAACACATATGGGTAGGAAAGAACATCGATATGTATTATAGACAGGGAACTCCACAACCCTATTGAATTTTATTGTTTATCAAAACTCAGTAATATACACCCAAACATGTTGGTATATATGGTATTAAGATTAGTAACAAATTTTTAAGTACTTATATTATCAAATAGTTTTAATTTGTTTAATATTTGCTGCAAATTCACTTACTTGTGAAATGTTATACCACTTTCCTTTTGGTAACGAGTTTTACAGACTACGCACACTCTCATTATTAATAAAAATAATTCTTATTATGTAACTAATATTATACACCATCAAACAACAAAATACTTGCGTTTTTTAGTTTAAAAGTTCAAAATACAGACTTATTAAATAAGAAAATATAAATAAGACATCAGACTTTGGCATATTATGTCAATTTTATTTTTCAAGACATCCTTTAGCGGCGCTTCAAATTGGCACAGACATTTTGTATGGTATAGCCAGTCCAGCGTACTTGTATATATAGAGGTCAGTGTTCGTGTAATACTTGTTACTGTAATTCAGTGTAAGATGAAACATGGAGTTAAGGTAATGAATTATTTTAAATTACATAAGTAACACAGTAACAGCGCTTGCTAACTATGAAATTGAAATGTTAATTAAATATATTTGTGATGTATGCAGGTAGATCGTACAATATATATATATATATATATATATATATATATATTTCTCTGTAGGTAGTTGTATCTGCTACGCTTGATTGCAGTAAACGCCGTTACGCAAGAACGTGTTTTTTGGTCATGTAGAAAAAATGAGTGACAAAAAAATGACAAAACAAAAAAATCCTGTTCACTTCACCGAGTTCTATGGTAACTCCTTCACAGTTCAGACTACACGCCTTTGAAACTCCTTGCCCGATGACATAAGAAAAGCACCAAATATGTACGCTTTTAAAAAGTTGGTCCGTGAACGTTTACGTATTAAAGACAAAGAATTTTACATGACTCATCCATTTATTATGTATTGCTAAACAGATGTATTTATTCATAGTCATTTGTATGTACTGATTATGTATGTATTTAAATATGTATATTCATGTATTTATATATTTGTATATATGTAATAATAGATCATATGTGTATAGCTTATTTATTAGTAGTATGTATATATTATGTAGTTAATTATCATTTTTTTTGTGTTCTTTTATTCTACATTGCCACACCTACGTCAAATTCTCACCACTTCATGGGTGTCTTTCTCACCACAATGGGTTGACTGGTAGATAATGCCTTGAGGCATACCCTACCAGTCAACCCATTTTTTGTATAAGGATGCAATAAAGAATAAAAATAAATAAATAAATGTTACCATTTGTATCACAAATAGCTTCTCCCGCAGATGATTATAAAAGGCTATTAACAAATAATACTTGATCTGAGTGATATCTGGGGAATTTGGTTGTTGAAGCAATGACTCCACGTAAAGGTTTTCCAATTATTGGCAAACGCGAAGCACAAACACGAGAATAACAAATTCAGGTCAAGTGTCCGTGACATAATTTTGGGGTTTCCTCTTTTACAATGCGGTTTTTATTTCCACTATAACCCAAGCATATTTGAATTTAAGACAATGCGTTAAATAAATGAACAAACAAGTACAAGTACAAGTAAACATTGAACGACTTTCACATTATATTTTGTACAATATACAGAATCGTATTGAGAACAGTTTCTCGTTAGGGAAATCTACATAGAGGATATAATATATATTTGAAATATTTACTTTAATAATATTGCGCGGCTAAGTTGACATCTCATGTCATGGCAATAGCGTAAAGTGTTAATTTACGTAATTCTATCGGCAATTTTTATTGTCATGAACCTCAAGCTCGTAACAATAATAATATAATTAAAATAATTATTTTATTTCAGAGCTAGATCCACATAAGTTGTTGGTCAAACATTGAGCACCGTAAATACTAATGTTAGTTCCTTAAACATTGATAATTACTTTTTAACAAATCGTTCCCATTATTAAGCATATGCCCGTCACATCGTTCGGCGAACATGTTCACAATACTGTTGCGACCGCCACGCATTCTGCTCAACAGGGAATATACTCCTTTACACATTATTGCGACGAAGTCATCTGTTCAACTTTAGCTCAGTCTAAGAAAACATTGACAACACACATTATTAATCACAATATACATACAAAACGTATGCTTTGGATAAATCAGATAATAAAATAAAAGCTTAGTTTAAATGATATAATGCGAAAATATAATACTTTTTTTTAAAACGATGATTTAAGTACATGTTTTTATATACTCGTATGAAATATTCACGAAGCTTTCACAATGCCGACGAATCTTGACGACTAAGGGAAATCATCTCTTAAACAAAAGAGGTCCGTATCCAGCAGTGGAGTTTTATGGACTTTACGATAATAATAATAAATTTATTCCCAAGAAATATGCTACAAAGGTGTTTTTATAGAATAATAATATACCACATTTTTCCCCAATTTTGGTATATGAAAACTAATGCTTAGAATATACAAATATTTACGTAAAATTAAACGTGCATCAGTTTACAATTTTGTTATTAATCCTTTGAAACATGATCAAAGAAGAAACGTTAAACAGTCTATAGAAAGTCCAAATACGAAATACGAAAGAGAAGGGGAATAGGATATTATTTTAATGTAGTGCTTCCGAAATATTTACTTCTTTATGGCTGATAACTCAAGCTTAAATCTTGTGAAAGTATTTACCAGTTAACACATTTTAAAATCAACTTTTATGTCATAATATGAAGTAACAGAATTATGGTTAGTTTTGATCTTTAATTTATTTATTGTTATTTAACGACTACACAGCCCGAATAAACGCCTCATGCAAGGCAAACACTTTCTGTCAACATGTTAGACAAGTACGTCTTACATAAGAAAACGATCGCACGATCGACTTTAGTAGCGACCAACTCCCTGACCCGTGAACATCTTGCACGTGACTCGTTAATTTTCGACAAAGTAAAATATAACAGACGCGCAAGATGGTTCCCTGTACAATAAATTAGTACGGAAATAGTAGCCAAATGTATAATTTAAAAAAATACCATCACTTTTCATGGATAGGTGAATTTTAATTTCAAAATTCATTAATTAAATTTAAATCAGAGCTCAACCTATATTTGGCATAAGCAACTCGCGTTGATTTATTCAGACATCTTCGGATATTTTCGGACTATGCATTCCTTTCTTTTCAATGCAGTTCATTGTTGCTATACTTTTCCTTAATTACCGGCACGTGTAACTAGTGCTGTACCAGTTAAAGTATAATATTGATACAAGTAAATATTACGCATGTTACCGTGAATGTTTTACAGACTTGTACTATAAGCGACATAAGTGTAAGCTGATTTTTTTAGTGAATATACGTTAATCCATATTTCAATTAATTGATTTAATAATTAAATCAAATTATTCAAAACTTCTTAAAAATTCATAATAAAATTGATATAATTTTTAATAAACGGTACTCCACTCTCTTTACTGCTAAGACGTACTGTCAAGACAAGTAGGAAACGGAAAAGAACTTGACATTTTAAATAACTGTTGCTATTTTATTTTTAATAGTATTTTATTATTATTTTAAAGATTCCAATATTGTAAAGAAAGCTTGTTTTGATAAAAATATTCTTCAAAACAAAAATATAAGTATTTTACTAAATACGATACCTTCTTAAATAAATATTCTTTTTTTTTAATTTTGTATTAATTTACAGTTGAATATAATTCTGGTACTGATTAAGTAGACTTGGTATTAAATTTATTAGTTAAAGTTCCCATCATTATTTGCTAATTGGCAAGTATCGCAACCTTGATTTTAACCAATTAGCGTGCATTTCAACCAGCCTACCCCATAGCACTTACCTCAGACTTTTGAGAGACAGGCTAGGATGCAGAAGCACATACATTAGGTGTCTATTCGGGCTGTGTAGTCGTTGGTAATTGAAATCTTCAGATAAGTTGAAGAGCGAAGTATCTGGTCGTGGTTGGAGGAACGGTGCTGAAATTTTGCTATAAGGAATGAAGGGGATGACAAATCATTTAAAATGGAGTAGAGAACAGACAATATTTTGGAAGTGCGCTTTTCTCGAATAGTAAGCCATTTAAGCCGAATACGAAATTGAGAGATGTGATCATATTTTCGAAGGCCGAAAATAAACCTGATGCAGTTATTAGGAAGGCGTGCAAGCTTATTGAGAAGATTTTGGTTCAAGTCTGAATAACAAACATCTCCATAGTCAATGACAGGCAAGATGAGTGTTTGGACAAGCATATGCTTAGTTTTGTATGGAAGAAGGTTTTTTTTCAACGTTAGAGCGATCTGAAGGTAGCAGTGACTTTACGGCTGACCTCAGTGACTTGAAATATGTCTGTATAAGTGACCAAATTTAATGATGGTTGTAAAAATAATATCTCAAGCTTTCGCCTGGTGGTGGCATAAGAGAGTCCATCTCCCTTTTTCATTATATGGGTGTCAGAAAAATCTAATGACTTCGATATAAAAATACTTACACAGTCTTACGACACGATACGACGCAGTACTTAGCGTCAAAAATGCAAGACGTCTGGTACTGTAGTTGCCAACGCGCTTATCAAGACGTTACGATTAAGGCGAATTCAACAAAGTGAGCAACCCAAGTTCAGTATTGAATTTCTATTAAAAGATATTTCTAAAAAAAGAAAGGAAGCAGAAATAGAATGTAATCTTAAATGGTTCCAAAAATATGATTATTGAAATAAAAACGGTTGAACTATGAACTCGCACTGGTAATATTGCTGCACATTACCAGTCCGTGAAACTTAGAATAAGAATGTTTGAATAAATACTGAAGGTGATGAATAAACTAATGGCTTGAGCGCAGTAGCTAGTAGTAACTTTTCTACGCGGTAGAGCCATGCCGCAATTATATTAGTAGTATAGTTGTAGCACGAGTGGTTCAGTTCAACCGGGGAAGATTACCACAGAATACCAGCTTAAAATTGCAGCTTAACGATGCTGTGCTTCATATGGTGAGTGTAGAGAACTGGAGACCCTTTTTACAGGAAATGAGGCTTTCCATCTTAGTCCTCACGGGTGACAATGCATCTGCATTCTGATTCGTAATCGAGGATAGATGTAGATATCCATGGGTCACAGTAATCACTTACCATCAGGTGGATTGTGCGCTCGTTTGTTACTTTTATCCATTAAAAAGAAACTCGGCAAGTGGCTGTGGGGATGAGAGTCCCGGATTGATCAATTGTTTGCATGGCCTACAAAAATCGCTCCGGGTTTGAATTTGTTGCGCAATTTACGGAACACCCTTTCACAATATAGAAGAAATCCTAATGTGTGGGAGTGATGGTTTTCAAAATATATTACAAAAATCGGTGGGAGAAGTACAGCACGTCGCTTCGCAGTGGGTGCGCGCGCTGTGGGGCCAATTCGGCTTGCGTCGAGCCTTGAGGACGCCCCTGACCCCACCCGGGATGAAGATCACCCAACACTGCGCTTAAACTACACGCTGGGAAGCGAACTCCGAAGGCCCGGCGCACCCAAGTGCGCGCGCCTGTTGGTGACTTCGGCTCCGCGTCGAGATGCTTCTCCGCGGAACCTTGAGGTTGCTGACCCTTCGGCAGATTCCCTTCCCAGAGGCGCGAGACACGCCAATTCCAACCCAGGGATACCAGGCCATCAGCTTGGACCAGGAAGGAGCACTGGAGGCCCGGAGCAGCTGCTGTTGGAGGGCCCTCCTGTCGGCAAGATTGGCCCTGCGTCGACTCCCATCCTCAGGACTCCGCGGTGCTTCGAGACGGCCAACCCTCCGGTAGCACCGACCTGGTGGCGCGCAAGATAACCAACATATAAAAACAGATAAAAAAATAACAGAAAGAAAAGTAAGTTTGTCAATAGATTAAACACTTACATCTATGGCCTTTGATGCGTTGAAGTAACACAAATGTATTATTGATAGATACACTGCGGTCAAACGACCATACACTAACTCCATGACTGCAGTTGCTTGGTCTTATATAGTAACAGTAAGTAATAATTCTAATCTAAAGAATTTCTACAGTAGAATTGATAATAACTTTATGCGTCAACAACCTTATCTCACATTCTTCGTGTTGCGTCTTATTCAGTGTATTGATGACTCAAATAGGTTTTGTATAACAGAAAAAATGCAATTTAATATTTAGAAATCACATTATTGATCATTCCTATGTTAGTCATTGAGTAGATTGTACTGTAGTAATCCACTAATAGCAGTAATATCATGGATACACTAGATGTACAACAACATCTGAAAAAGATTCACCCCAGTCTAGAAAATAATGTTTATGCTGCTAACAGACTGTCCATGTACACCCACGTACCAACGTATATACCTAGTCAGGTCATAAGTATTGTCACACAGTAAAAACTTTTCTTTTAGAATGCTGGCCACAAAAAAGTTTATTGAATTCGAATTATTCATGAAAATAAAACTGTATACTTTTTAGAATTTTACTCATTTTTACATATGGAGTGGACGCTTAAAAAAGACCGTGTTGCAGTTGCGATTACGCGCCAATTAAATTTTTTGATATACTGAAAAATTTGAATATAACCAAAAGATTCGTTTATCGTACCATCAAACGATACAATGAAGACTCTAGTGTAGATGACAGGTCAAGAAGTGGTCGCCCTCGATTTGTTAGGACTCCAGCAGTGATAAAAGCTGTAAAGGTGCGAATTCAAAGAAATCCCAAACGTAAGCAAAAACTGTTGGCCCTTCAGATGGGGTTAAGCAGAACCACGGCGTTAAATGAAGACTTACGGCTTCGGGCATATCGAAGAAAAACAGGACATCGTTTGAATGCTCGTCTAATGGATCTGAGACTGAAGAGATGCCGCGCTTTGTTGAAGCGGTACGCGGGAAAAAAATATCGGGAAATTCTTTTTTCGGATGAAAAAATTTTTACCGTAGAAGAGAGCTACAACAAACAAAATGATAAGGTGTACGCACACAGTAGTGAAGAAGCGAGCAACCGTATTCCGCGTGTCCAACGGGGTCATTTTCCATCCTCGCTCATGGTGTGGTTGGGAGTTTCTTATTGGGGCTTAACAGAGGTACATTTTTGTGAGAAAAATGTAAAAACGAATGCAGTTGTGTATCAAAATACAGTCCTGACGAACCTTGTGTAACCTGTTTCTCATACCATGTTCAATAACAGGCACTGGGTATTCCAACAAGATTCGGCGTCAGCTCATAGAGCGAAGACCACACAAGACTTTTGACAGCTCCGTGGCGTAGTGGCTTAGCAATGAGTGGCCGCGCTTGGGGGTCGCGGGTTCGAATCCCGCACGGAACAAGTATTTGTACGACCTACAAGTAATTGTTCCGAGTTTGGATGTTTGTCCTTGTGAAATTTGTGTTTGTAAACTGCCCCCACGATACAGGAGAAAAACCTAGTGTGGATGTAACGTTCTTTAAAAACAAAAAAAAAGACTGGCTGGCGGCGCGTGAAATCGACTTCATCCGACACAAAGACCAGTCCAGATTTGAATCCGTTAGATTACAAGATATGGCAACATTTGGAGGAAAGGGCGTGCTCAAAGCCTCATCCCAATTTGGAGTCACTCAAGACATCCTTGATTAAGGCAGCCGCCGATATGACATGGACCTCGTTCGGGCTGCGATAGACGACTGGCCGCGCAGTTTGAAGGCCTGTATTCAAAATTACGGAGGTCATTTTGAATAAACTATAGTGTCATAAGAATCTATGTTTTGTTAAGTTCATTTTGGTATATAAATGGTTACATAATGAATAAACTCGTTTCAATTATTTTATATTAAACATGTGATAGAATTTATGACCTGACTAGGTAATATGCAATTTGGGTACAGATGATAAACCAGGGTCACATTGGGTAGCTTTATATATCGATACGAATGACGTCGGTGAATATTTTGATTCATATGGACGGGCACCTGTACGATATCATCTAGAGTTTTTTAAAAGAAATTGTAAAAGATGGAACTGGAATGTTGATAGGATTCAGAATGAGTGGACTTCAGTTTGTGGCGAATATTGCTTAATGTATTTGCTATATAAGTTTCAGGGATGTTCAATGCATAGTTTTACGAGTATATTTACAGGGAACACATTGTACAACGATATTTTAGTGGATGAGATGTTTCGCTCCTATTTTATAGATAATAAGTAATAAGATTTTGTATTTTATAAATAAAAATTATAACAAAATTGGGTAATGTGTTTTATTAATGAGTTAGATTAGTGTAGATAGGAACAAAGGAGTATATAACAATATCACCACGCTGAGGAAGAATAGATAATGACGGTATTGAATGAACAATAGATAAGTAGATAAGAACAATGGAGCGCTAATGACGGTGGAGGCTCGAAGCGGATATCAATTAGATAAGAGTTAATTGATCTGCACATCTCCGGAACCGTGCATCCTACGCAAAAATGGACCGCAGATTCGTGATCAGAGCATGCCAAAACCTGTTTTTTTTTTTTTTTTTTAGGATCGTGTGAGTCGACGAACGTCGTACTTGTGACTCAGTGCGCCAGAACTGGTACAACCTTTCTACAAGTGCGCCAGAACTGGTACAACGTAACTACTACTCACTTGGAAGCATCAAGTGGTGCAGCCTTACCAAAGTCGCGAAAGATAGTCAAGTGGCGCATCGCCAATCGCCATACCAACACTCCTCTTCCTTTACGACTCCACCTCGACTACAGCGGTCCAGGGAGAGGAATCTCCTCTAGCCGCAGCCCACTAACACACATCCAACGTGGATCGACATCATCAGGCGATTTTTCAACACTTGGCTATGGCCCTTGAGTTTGGTGGAAAATGAGGAAAGAAGAAATAAAAAAAACTAATATGATCATTTTGTTTCGGACGCCAATTCACAATATTTATACTTTTAAGCCATAATTTTAGTCTAGGTTCAGTTGGAAACCTGTTAATTAATAAACATTTGATAATCATCCATTGTTGGCAACTATTTTTGTTAACACATATGGGTAGGAAAGAACATCGATATGTATTATAGACAGGGAACTCCACAACCCTATTGAATTTTATTGTTTATCAAAACTCAGTAATATACACCCAAACATGTTGGTATATATGGTATTAAGATTAGTAACAAATTTTTAAGTACTTATATTATCAAATAGTTTTAATTTGTTTAATATTTGCTGCAAATTCACTTACTTGTGAAATGTTATACCACTTTCCTTTTGGTAACGAGTTTTACAGACTACGCACACTCTCATTATTAATAAAAATAATTCTTATTATGTAACTAATATTATACACCATCAAACAACAAAATACTTGCGTTTTTTAGTTTAAAAGTTCAAAATACAGACTTATTAAATAAGAAAATATAAATAAGACATCAGACTTTGGCATATTATGTCAATTTTATTTTTCAAGACATCCTTTAGCGGCGCTTCAAATTGGCACAGACATTTTGTATGGTATAGCCAGTCCAGCGTACTTGTATATATAGAGGTCAGTGTTCGTGTAATACTTGTTACTGTAATTCAGTGTAAGATGAAACATGGAGTTAAGGTAATGAATTATTTTAAATTACATAAGTAACACAGTAACAGCGCTTGCTAACTATGAAATTGAAATATTAATTAAATATATTTGTGATGTATGCAGGTAGATCGTACAATATATATATATATATATATATATATATATATATATATATCTCTGTAGGTAGTTGTATCTGCTACGCTTGATTGCAGTAAACGCCGTTACGCAAGAACGTGTTTTTTGGTCATGTAGAAAAAATGAGTGACAAAAAAATGACAAAACAAAAAAATCCTGTTCACTTCACCGAGTTCTATGGTAACTCCTTCACAGTTCAGACTACACGCCTTTGAAACTCCTTGCCCGATGACATAAGAAAAGCACCAAATATGTACGCTTTTAAAAAGTTGGTCCGTGAACGTTTACGTATTAAAGACAAAGAATTTTACATGACTCATCCATTTATTATGTATTGCTAAACAGATGTATTTATTCATAGTCATTTGTATGTACTGATTATGTATGTATTTAAATATGTATATTCATGTATTTATATATTTGTATATATGTAATAATAGATCATATGTATATAGCTTATTTATTAGTAGTATGTATATATTATGTAGTTAATTATCATTTTTTTTGTGTTCTTTTATTCTACATTGCCACACCTACGTCAAATTCTCACCACTTCATGGGTGTCTTTCTCACCACAATGGGTTGACTGGTAGATAATGCCTTGAGGCATACCCTACCAGTCAACCCATTTTTTGTATAAGGATGCAATAAAGAATAAAAATAAATAAATAAATGTTACCATTTGTATCACAAATAGCTTCTCCCGCAGATGATTATAAAAGGCTATTAACAAATAATACTTGATCTGAGTGATATCTGGGGAATTTGGTTGTTGAAGCAATGACTCCACGTAAAGGTTTTCCAATTATTGGCAAACGCGAAGCACAAACACGAGAATAACAAATTCAGGTCAAGTGTCCGTGACATAATTTTGGGGTTTCCTCTTTTACAATGCGGTTTTTATTTCCACTATAACCCAAGCATATTTGAATTTAAGACAATGCGTTAAATAAATGAACAAACAAGTACAAGTACAAGTAAACATTGAACGACTTTCACATTATATTTTGTACAATATACAGAATCGTATTGAGAACAGTTTCTCGTTAGGGAAATCTACATAGAGGATATAATATATATTTGAAATATTTACTTTAATAATATTGCGCGGCTAAGTTGACATCTCATGTCATGGCAATAGCGTAAAGTGTTAATTTACGTAATTCTATCGGCAATTTTTATTGTCATGAACCTCAAGCTCGTAACAATAATAATATAATTAAAATAATTATTTTATTTCAGAGCTAGATCCATATAAGTTGTTGGTCAAACATTGAGCACCGTAAATACTAATGTTAGTTCCTTAAACATTGATAATTACTTTTTAACAAATCGTTCCCATTATTAAGCATATGCCCGTCACATCGTTCGGCGAACATGTTCACAATACTGTTGCGACCGCCACGCATTCTGCTCAACAGGGAATATACTCCTTTACACATTATTGCGACGAAGTCATCTGTTCAACTTTAGCTCAGTCTAAGAAAACATTGACAACACACATTATTAATCACAATATACATACAAAACGTATGCTTTGGATAAATCAGATAATAAAATAAAAGCTTAGTTTAAATGATATACTGCGAAAATATAATACTTTTTTTTAAAACGATGATTTAAGTACATGTTTTTATATACTCGTATGAAATATTCACGAAGCTTTCACAATGCCGACGAATCTTGACGACTAAGGGAAATCATCTCTTAAACAAAAGAGGTCCATATCCAGCAGTGGAGTTTTATGGACTTTACGATAATAATAATAAATTTATTCCCAAGAAATATGCTACAAAGGTGTTTTTATAGAATAATAATATACCACATTTTTCCCCAATTTTGGTATATGAAAACTAATGCTTAGAATATACAAATATTTACGTAAAATTAAACGTGCATCAGTTTACAATTTTGTTATTAATCCTTTGAAACATGATCAAAGAAGAAACGTTAAACAGTCTATAGAAAGTCCAAATACGAAATACGAAAGAGAAGGGGAATAGGATATTATTTTAATGTAGTGCTTCCGAAATATTTACTTCTTTATGGCTGATAACTCAAGCTTAAATCTTGTGAAAGTATTTACCAGTTAACACATTTTAAAATCAACTTTTATGTCATAATATGAAGTAACAGAATTATGGTTAGTTTTGATCTTTAATTTATTTATTGTTATTTAATGACTACACAGCCCGAATAAACGCCTCATGCAAGGCAAACACTTTCTGTCAACATGTTAGACAAGTACGTCTTACATAAGAAAACGATCGCACGATCGACTTTAGTAGCGACCAACTCCCTGACCCGTGAACATCTTGCACGTGACTCGTTAATTTTCGACAAAGTAAAATATAACAGACGCGCAAGATGGTTCCCTGTACAATAAATTAGTACGGAAATAGTAGCCAAATGTATAATTTAAAAAAATACCATCACTTTTCATGGATAGGTGAATTTTAATTTCAAAATTCATTAATTAAATTTAAATCAGAGCTCAACCTATATTTGGCATAAGCAACTCGCGTTGATTTATTCAGACATCTTCGGATATTTTCGGACTATGCATTCCTTTCTTTTCAATGCAGTTCATTGTTGCTATACTTTTCCTTAATTACCGGCACGTGTAACTAGTGCTGTACCAGTTAAAGTATAATATTGATACAAGTAAATATTATGCATGTTACCGTGAATGTTTTACAGACTTGTACTATAAGCGACATAAGTGTAAGCTGATTTTTTTAGTGAATATACGTTAATCCATATTTCAATTAATTGATTTAATAATTAAATCAAATTATTCAAAACTTCTTAAAAATTCATAATAAAATTGATATAATTTTTAATAAACGGTACTCCACTCTCTTTACTGCTAAGACGTACTGTCAAGACAAGTAGGAAACGGAAAAGAACTTGACATTTTAAATAACTGTTGCTATTTTATTTTTAATAGTATTTTATTATTATTTTAAAGATTCCAATATTGTAAAGAAAGCTTGTTTTGATAAAAATATTCTTCAAAACAAAAATATAAGTATTTTACTAAATACGATACCTTCTTAAATAAATATTCTTTTTTTTTAATTTTGTATTAATTTACAGTTGAATATAATTCTGGTACTGATTAAGTAGACTTGGTATTAAATTTATTAGTTAAAGTTCCCATCACTATTTGCTAATTGGCAAGTATCGCAACCTTGATTTTAACCAATTAGCGTGCATTTCAACCAGCCTACCCCATAGCACTTACCTCAGACTTTTGAGAGACAGGCTAGGATGCAGAAGCACATACATTAGGTGTCTATTCGGGCTGTGTAGTCGTTGGTAATTGAAATCTTCAGATAAGTTGAAGAGCGAAGTATCTGGTCGTGGTTGGAGGAACGGTGCTGAAATTTTGCTATAAGGAATGAAGGGGATGACAAATCATTTAAAATGGAGTAGAGAACAGACAATATTTTGGAAGTGCGCTTTTCTCGAATAGTAAGCCATTTAAGCCGAATACGAAATTGAGAGATGTGATCATATTTTCGAAGGCCGAAAATAAACCTGATGCAGTTATTAGGAAGGCGTGCAAGCTTATTGAGAAGATTTTGGTTCAAGTCTGAATAACAAACATCTCCATAGTCAATGACAGGCAAGATGAGTGTTTGGACAAGCATATGCTTAGTTTTGTATGGAAGAAGGTTTTTTTTCAACGTTAGAGCGATCTGAAGGTAGCAGTGACTTTACGGCTGACCTCAGTGACTTGAAATATGTCTGTATAAGTGACCAAATTTAATGATGGTTGTAAAAATAATATCTCAAGCTTTCGCCTGGTGGTGGCATAAGAGAGTCCATCTCCCTTTTTCATTATATGGGTGTCAGAAAAATCTAATGACTTCGATATAAAAATACTTACACAGTCTTACGACACGATACGACGCAGTACTTAGCGTCAAAAATGCAAGACGTCTGGTACTGTAGTTGCCAACGCGCTTATCAAGACGTTACGATTAAGGCGAATTCAACAAAGTGAGCAACCCAAGTTCAGTATTGAATTTCTATTAAAAGATATTTCTAAAAAAAGAAAGGAAGCAGAAATAGAATGTAATCTTAAATGGTTCCAAAAATATGATTATTGAAATAAAAACGGTTGAACTATGAACTCGCACTGGTAATATTGCTGCACATTACCAGTCCGTGAAACTTAGAATAAGAATGTTTGAATAAATACTGAAGGTGATGAATAAACTAATGGCTTGAGCGCAGTAGCTAGTAGTAACTTTTCTACGCGGTAGAGCCATGCCGCAATTATATTAGTAGTATAGTTGTAGCACGAGTGGTTCAGTTCAACCGGGGAAGATTACCACAGAATACCAGCTTAAAATTGCAGCTTAACGATGCTGTGCTTCATATGGTGAGTGTAGAGAACTGGAGACCCTCTTTACAGGAAATGAGGCTTTCCATCTTAGTCCTCACGGGTGACAATGCATCTGCATTCTGATTCGTAATCGAGGATAGATGTAGATATCCATGGGTCACAGTAATCACTTACCATCAGGTGGATTGTGCGCTCGTTTGTTACTTTTATCCATTAAAAAGAAACTCGGCAAGTGGCTGTGGGGATGAGAGTCCCGGATTGATCAATTGTTTGCATGGCCTACAAAAATCGCTCCGGGTTTGAATTTGTTGCGCAATTTACGGAACACCCTTTCACAATATAGAAGAAATCCTAATGTGTGGGAGTGATGGTTTTCAAAATATATTACAAAAATCGGTGGGAGAAGTACAGCACGTCGCTTCGCAGTGGGTGCGCGCGCTGTGGGGCCAATTCGGCTTGCGTCGAGCCTTGAGGACGCCCCTGACCCCACCCGGGATGAAGATCACCCAACACTGCGCTTAAACTACACGCTGGGAAGCGAACTCCGAAGGCCCGGCGCACCCAAGTGCGCGCGCCTGTTGGTGACTTCGGCTCCGCGTCGAGATGCTTCTCCGCGGAACCTTGAGGTTGCTGACCCTTCGGCAGATTCCCTTCCCAGAGGCGCGAGACACGCCAATTCCAACCCAGGGATACCAGGCCATCAGCTTGGACCAGGAAGGAGCACTGGAGGCCCGGAGCAGCTGCTGTTGGAGGGCCCTCCTGTCGGCAAGATTGGCCCTGCGTCGACTCCCATCCTCAGGACTCCGCGGTGCTTCGAGACGGCCAACCCTCCGGTAGCACCGACCTGGTGGCGCGCAAGATAACCAACAATGTCGTCTTGTACGGCTCCCAAGACCGGCTCATTGTTATGAGCTGTGAGGATTACCCGGGTAATGGGGGACTCCCCGAGGCCCGAATGCTGCATGGGATAAAGAAAAGTAGTCCCATAGCAGACGACAATCAATGTATTACAAAAATTATAGTAATGAACTTAACTAAAATAATAATTAAAAAAACATAAACATAAACACTCACGCCTGTCACCAAGAGGGGTAGGCAGAGACTACGGACTTCCATTTGGCACGATCCTGACATACCTCTTTCGCCTCCTTGCATATATGCGTAGATATATGGATGTACCATATATCTACGCATACATGCTCGTCGGTTAAGGGTACTTCTAACGTGGCCAATTTTTAAAAATATCACCAATTTGGTCGATAAACTTTTTCTAGGGCGTCCCTTTTCGACTCGGCCGTTCACATCTGCCATATAAATTTGCTTTGTCACTCTTACCTCATTCATTCTTTCTACACGACCAAACCACCGAAGCATTCCTTTCTTAATCCTGGTCACAACATCATCTTGCATACCACATTTATCTCTTATCACGCAATTTCTCACCCTGTCATTCAGATTAGAGCCCAGCATATTCCTTAAAGACCGCATTTCTACAGCATTTATTCTACTTTCGTGCTTCTTCCGCCACACTCAACTTTCACTACCATACATTAAAGTAGGGACTAACACAGCATTATGAATTACTATACGTGCCTTTTTTGACACATTCTGATTCTTCATAATAGAGTGTAGTGCAGCATTCACTCTATTCCCTGCATTTACTCGTCGTTCTATATCCCTATCATATCTACCATCCCTGCATTTAGCAGGGATGGTAGATCACACATCCCAAATACACAAACTCATCCACTTGCTCAATTAAATCTCCTTCTATTCTTATTTCACATACCGTTTTGCTTTCATTATTGAAATCGTTTAAATAATATCACAGCATATCCCTTCTGCATATCAAAACTGAACCTAGCAACAGTTTGAATGTGTAAGAAGAGTTATAAAATCTAAATACTTTTATAATATGAAAATAAGTAAAACGCTGTTATAAATGTTACTGATAAGCGAATTAATTACAAACGTTTTTTAAATGGAAATACTATATAACACAATTTGTAAATACCTAAATTTTCTAAATTATAAATAAACTGACAAAATAATCTGTGATAATTATTATGACAATGCAATGGTTAATAATCTATATTATATTTTATAATTAAGAAAATAATATAAAAGCAAAACGATAGTTGTACATATATTATTAACGATTCATAATATAAATTGTTTAAAAATCACTGACAACATTCGGCCACCCTGATTCAAGCCGTTCCCCACGGCAATTTTCAAAGTGCGTTCGGTAATCATTTAGCAGCATTTGCTGTACATATAATGATATGTTCATTTCATACGATTCGTTCGTAGGAGGCACATATAGAACTTGCACACAGCTTTAGTATGGTTTTACAAACAGCTGTACATAGCTCTGTTTAACACATAGCTTAGTTTATTGTACATAGCTTAGTTTATTACAGCCCATAGCTTAGTTTATTGCACATAGCTTAGTTTGCACATAGCTTAGTTTATTGCACATAGCTAAGTTTATTGCACATAGCTCTTATTATTGCACATATCTCTTTATTAACGTGCAATAGCTTCCTACTAATGCATATAGCTCTGTTATATAATTACAACAATTTATGCACTCAGTTATAATTAATTATGTTGTATAAAAATAATCTTACTGATACAGCTACGTAGTACTATTATTTATTCTGTTATCCTACCGACTTGTATGAACTTAATCCCGCCTAAGTGTATTAGTGTTCTGTGACGTAATGTATCTAGCTTTTTGCCACGGCTTCTTCAGTAACGTCACGTTTCCAAAAGACTTATAGTTGTCCTATATTATATTTAATATATTTTTTTCGCCTACTGTCAATTTTTTTCTTTATTCGTGTCATGCTTTGGTTGATATTTATGTTAGCCTATGTTTGCCTACCAGATAAGGGTTGTCTTTGAATGCCATTAATTAATTCGAAACAAGATATTGGTACTGACAACAGATTATTTTCAGATTTAGAAATTAGACTAAAAGGTGTTACTTTAGTTACATAGTGTAAGGTATTATTAATACCACAGACAATGATGGATAGCTTTGTGTGTCAACTACATTCTTACCGATGTGCTAACACCATCCGGAATGGATCTGCTAACTCGTTCTACTTGGTCATTTGCACAAGGTACAGATATAGCATTCGTAATGTGTTTGCGTAATGTGTTAAAATAGCGACTTGTAAGAGCTTTAACTTGGTTCATTATAATTCTACCAGGTTTGTCAAACACTAAAATTATATCTGTGAGTTCTTTTACAGTTTCTGTTCAACGCACACTTTTCACGCAACGAACAAAAGCAAACTTCGTAATTGAGTCTATAATTATAAGTATATAGTTGTTTATCTGTATATTTTTTTGGAATTAGGCCCACATGGCCGAAGTGGAAGGTGAGCATAAGTAGGTTTTGTTTTTCTATGGGGCGCAATTTCACTTCACGCTGACCGTAACCTGATTTACCGTAAGCGCTCGGTAAACAATCATCTTTGAAAACCAGTCAGCAGACTTTAGGACCGAAACTGGCACCTGCCAGAGTTTTTTCTATATAACTGTCCATCAGATACAGAATAGTTATTATGTATATATTTATTAGTGGTACCCCCTTTCCAGTTGGTTAGTGATTTGATGGATGCCCTCATCCTGAAGTTGAATAGAAAGTACCAAAGTGGGTGCTGTGGCTCATAGACATCTACATTAAACCTCGATTAAGAACCAAAATGCAGGTGCGTTGTCACCCCTGAGTCTCCAGTTCTCTACACCCATCATACGAAACACAGCAGCATTAAAAGCTGCTATTTTACGCTGTTATTATGGTAACATCTAATAAATTGAAGCATACAGGATTGACACGTAACGCATTTGCACGTCGCTTCTTACGGCCTGATCTATATTCTATTTCTAGCTCATAATCTTGAACAATAAGAAACCAATACGCGGCACAAGATCAATTTTTGTTAAAGCGGTACGAATAGCTGAACAGTTAGTGATTACTTTAACAGACATAGGTATCTACAAGGTAAATGCGAAATTTTTGAGTGACTATACTACAACAAGTGTTTCTAACTCATAATTTTGGGAGAATCGCTCTTCGCTGCTGGTGACCCTAATAAAATATGCAACCGGTCTTAACGTATTAACAGATTGAAACTGCATTAGAATACCACTTAATTCGATTTTATTTGCATCTGTATGCAACTCTGTTTTCGCAGCACGATTGTAGATAGCAAGTACGGGTCTTAACCCAATCAAGTATCTCGTTCGCTATTATTTATTTCGCCCAAATCTAGTTCTTCAAAATTAATGGCGTTAAGCTTTTATTGTGTTCGGATCAGTACATGAGACATTCATTATAGTTTTCTTAAAATAAATCTCCACTCTAGTTCGCTACACGATAGTGATTTCCTATATTAATAATAAATTTAATCGTATAAGTCACATACGTTAATATAGCGCCCCGTATTAATACATATTCTTCGAACTGTAAGCAAGTAGGATAGTATACGTTAAGCCCACACACCTGTTATCTTAATAAATATTAACAGGCATTTTATAACAAGAAGAAATAGCTACGTTTGTGATAACCGTATTTCATTTGTATGTTAGAAGTCAGTATATAAATAATTTCTGACCGGGGTGGTGCTTGTTGCACTAATGATCAAAGAGATGTTAAGTGACAATTACCTACTAATGGTTGACCTATAATCATATCAACATTGGCAGTACTCGCGTGCGTCACTTCTGGTAAGGTAGATAACGGTACCAAAAGAAAATATACGGCTAATTTATAATCCTTTTAATAGAACGGTGGATGGAATCATAGGTAGATGTAGCTATCTGACTATATCGATTGTCAAAATATTCACTTTACTGCCGGCATCGATAAAGCACTTAGCTTACAATCGAATTAATAACAACGAACAATTTTATTAAAACAGTCTTGTCGAATATTAAAGGATTTAAAAGTATACATCACCTTAGTAACGCTATCCCAGCAGGTCGTAGATTCGTGGCGCCGACGCTAGCTACTAGTACAGAAGAGCTGGCTCCGACACACTTAAATCTCGTGACCTGGTCCCCGCAAGAATTAGCACAGCTTCGTCGATGATGACCCACGACACCACGTAGTTCTGGCTGCTGACTAGCTTCTTTGTTCTTGAAGAACATTAGTCTCAATTATTTTGTAATGTTCAAGTATAGACAGATACCCATAGTACAGTTCTTCTTTAGCTGATTTGCACCTGAAAACTTTAGCGTTTGCCCTTAATTCAGTTTGAAGCCCCCTAATACGCCACGAAATGGTCGCTTCTTCCTCAAATTTTCATTTCTTTGGTAAGGACATCTTGTCATGAAAATATGCGGTCATAGCTTCGTTATCATTTTTTTAAGCGCTATCATTAGTTCCAATTTATTAACAAAATTAATAGTCATTAGATAAACTCGTTTAAGCGCATACTTCCACTCATCTCAAGTCAGTTCATATCATCCAAATTTTCATACCACTCATGTGCAGGATCAAGTAATCTCTTGTGAATTATATAAGGTTTATCAATATCCATCCAATTGTATACGTGACCTCCTGATTGATCGATATTATCTAAGCCTTTAGCACTCAAAAATTTTGGTCATGAATCGAATATTGAAATTAATTTTGCATCCATGTGGGTAGTTTTTTCTTCTTCGCGATAGTTTACCCAAGTTAGAAAAAAAATTTCGTTTACCTTAGTGGTTCCTTCTGCTACTTTGCTGAGCTTCTTTTTGCCTAACCCGTTAGTGTAGGGCCTAGGTTTCCATATTTTGCCGCAGTTGTGGTACGTTGTAACCATACTGAGATATTACAGGCGACGCAGGAAGGGTAATAATAGGCTTGTTTACTGTTGTTTACTTTAATGGTTCACATCTCGAATAGCCAGTCAATAATTATTGTAATCGTTTAAATAATCTCACAGCATATTCCTACTACCTATCAAAACTGAACCTAGCAACAGTTTGAATGGGTAAGAGTTATACAATCCAAATACTTTTATAATATAAAAATAAGTATAACGCCGTTATAAATACTACTGATAATTGAATTGATTACAAATGTTTATTCAATGAAAATACTATATAATACTCTTTGTAAACACCTCAAATTCTAAATTCTACATAAACTGACGAAATAATCTGTTATAATTATTATGACAATATAATGACTAATAATCTATTTTATATTAGATAATTAAGAAAATAATATAAAAGCAAAACGATAATTACACAAATATTATTAATAACGATTCATTATAGAAATTATGTAAAAACCACTGTTATCATAATATACATTCAAATAAAGCATTTAGGGAAGTGTTGGAGGCTTAAAAACTCTTAAACAAATTATGTAACTTCCCACGGTAATGTTTTGAAGTATTTATAACTGCTCATTATTATCTCAAGTTAGAAGACGAAATCCTCTCTCATTCATGTTCTCAAGTAAATATAAATTTGCGTATACATTACAGCTGTTCGTTTGATATTATGCTTGGTTTAATAAGAAATAAATATTTATATATCATGCTGTACTTTGTGTCAGTGTTTGTGCGAGGCTAACTTTAGGCAGCGTTATTGTAATTAGCTGTAATTTTCTTTTCTATTAAATAAAACTAATTTCATGATTTTATCATTTTTAATTGTAATATTTTAATTACCGATGTTTCGAGCGCTTTACAACACCCATGGTCACGGGCAGTAGACTTTTGATAGGCTGTAAAGATGATGCTGATTCAAGAACAGGATGTAATTACTGTTGATACGGTTCGTATTTAAAATAAGGCAACAACCAGTCAAAAAAAAATTTATATGTTGGTAAAAGAAAGGTCGTGGGCGTGGTTCCGATAATTTTTAAAAAAATGCCCGTCTGGCTTCACTGGCGGGGTCAGGTACTCCCCTATGTGGCCGCGAGGTGGTCGAGCAGGGCCGGGGGGTTGGACTGTTCACGGGGAGCGCCGTGGGCAGCTGGCTGTGACGGTGGTGGCGTCGAGGGGAGGTCTAGGCCCTCTTAATAAAGGACGACCGCCACGGTTGTAGTCGTAAAATTGCACCCTGGAAACAACGTCGTCCACATTTAGGTCCAGGTAATAAAATGCCGCCGATTATGAACCCCCGGTATATCACAGGCTAGCAGTAGATGGGAGCACAGAGAGTAGCTGGCGGGTGTTCATAATCAGAACGGAGTTACAAGGCGGAATGGAAGGCAAGCGACATAGCGGTGAGGCGCAAATTAAAATACACATGAATTAAAATTACGGCAAGTGTAAAATACTGTTTAAATGTACCAGGATAACTAATTTAGGCTGTGCATTGGTTGAAACAAGATGGTGACTTGCGATATTTGATCGCGGTGCGAAATGTATGAGACGCCATTTTGTAACGGTACTTTTTCCAACGCGCACAGCGGCTACATACATTACTTACATGCAAATAACACTAATAACGTGGCAATTAAATAGCTAAAAGCAAATAGCCTGGCATGATCAAATTACACTACCTATAAAACACTTTCACTACTTAAAACTAGGTAACGTTTCAACACTTACCCTTACGGGGTGCAAGACGATACGGAGGTCTCGGTGACGAGAATTAACGAAAAAACTATACGGCCACAGTGCCGGAATTATTATATTATTTTAAACTTTTTCCAAAATGGGATTAAAATTTGCAAGCGCGTACGAGGACACAAAGCAGAGCTTGTGAACGCGGCTGCAGTGGTAGTGTGCGCCTCCCAGGACGCTCGGGCGGAGAATGATCGGGAGCGCGACGCCGTGGAATAATACCGGCCGGGTAAAACTCTGACGCGAGAGTTGCAAAGCGCATAGAGTAACGAAGCGTCAGGGCGTTTGTTCGAAATACAATATTTTAATATTTGATTTATTATTTAATTCGTTCTTTTAGTTTACTGATTTGTTTTATTAATAGGATACCTAAGTTAATTATAGAATTATTTTTGTTAATAACTTTTATTTTATTTTTATTTAGTTTATTAAATGTTTATTTAATTTTAATAAACCGTTTAATTATAATTATGCATACATGTACGTGCAACGTTACAGTACCCCGTGCGCTACATAAGGATTTTATTACTCTTAATTAATAAAATCCGCTCTAAATTGTTATGTATTCGCATTATCCTTTTATACAACATCTCTCATACTTCACGCGATTATATCAGCGTCAACGAACATCAATAGGGTAGTTGACGCATCCTGTCATTTGGCAAGGTGTTCCAGCATCGGCTAGACTGGAAGACCCATACGAATACCTAGAGCTAAAGATGTAAAAGTGTGACCAGGGTAAAACGAGCACCATGTATATATATAAATATAACGCTAGTGTATTCCTAAGTAACAAGCAGAACACATGCAACTTAATTAAGTGTACTTGTAGGTGTAACATGGAGATCTTGTGATATTGCAGTGATGGTTGCTAGCCCATCTCTTACAACACACTACTACCCTATCCCTTAGTCGATTTTTACGACACCCACAGGAAGAAATGGGGTGGTGCTATTCTAACCCGACACCACACGGGGAAGTACACACTTTAAAAAAAAAGTGTATACATATATGACTAAGTATTGTGTCCTGTTAATTTCAAATCCTTGATGTGCCAGGTGCCAATATCTTTCCCAGACATGTCAGCCAGGATGTAAACTAGGGGTGACTTTTTACCGATGACGCGACATTTAATAAATTTTGGCGCAAGTTTTTTACTAAAGAACTTATCCTTATCACTTAAAACATATGCGCGTTTCATTACAGTGTCACCAATGTTAAATTCCATAGGCTTGCGCCGAAGGTTATAGTGGGTTGAGTTTTTAGCATGAGCATGCCACAATTTGGCCTTTACAGTATCGAAAACTTCCTTAAGACAACCCAAATCTTCCGCGTAGATGTCACGGGGAAGGAATAAAACCTCATCGCCTAAATCGTTATCTAAATAATGCGAGCCACATGTAACGAGCTCCCTGCCGAACACCAGGAAGGATGGAGTGAAACCAGTCGCCTCACTCACCGAATTGTTGAGGGCGAACTGAACCTTCGGAATATATGTATCCCAACTGCGATGATCGTTGTCCACGAAAGTTGAGATACACGTGATAATTGAACGATTATGTCGTTCTACCAAATTAATTTGGGGGGTGTACTTTGGCGTGAAGAACACGTTAGGGACCTTATAACGATGGAAAAGTGACTCAGTGACCTTCGAAATAAACTGGCTGCCATTGTCCAAAAATATGGTCTGAGGGACACCATGGACGAGGAAAACAGACTCTTCCAGTAACTTCGTGACTGTAGTGGCAGTAGCACTTCTTAATGGGAAAATTAGGCAATATTTCGAGAAGCAGCATGTGACTACGAAGATATAAGTGTTCTGCTTCCTAGTGACAGGCAAGGGGCCCATCAAATCAATTGAAATCATTTGAAATGGCCTAGAACACTGCTTCGGGCGGCCCATTTCTCCCAAGGTTTGGTGATTTTGAGCCTTGTAAGACAAGCACTTCTCGCAGGAGGCAACGAACTTCACCACATCCTGGTGCATACCATGCCAAAAGTAGCGCAAGGCAATACGATGGTATGTTTTAAAAACGCCGAGATGTCCAGCCGTGGGTTCCGCATGATTCTCGTTGATCACCTGCTCGCGAAGCTCAAAAGGTACCACCTCCTTCCATAAGAACTCGGATGAAAGTGAGTGATTATTGTTGGTACGCCTGAATAACTTGCCATCCTTGATAATGAAATTCGGGAAAGTTTGCGGCTTAGAAAGGCAAGAATTATAAATATTTTTGTACCAAGAATCCGATGTCACCATGTTCGAACCGGAAGTACTAATCGCCGAGACGGGAAGAGCTCTAGAGAGGGCGTCGGGGATCACATTGTCCACACCCTTACGATGCTTGAATTCTAAATGAAATGAGGACAATCTTACACCCCAGCGAGCTAATCTACCGGTAGGGTTCCTGAGAGACAGAAACCATTTTAACGCACTGTGATCAGTATAGACAGTGAATGGCCTGCCGTTCTCCAAGTAACACCTCCAGTGCTCCAGGGCGATGACGACAGCTAATGTCTCACGCTCCGTTATACTGTAGTTCCTCTCTGCTGCTGACAACGACTTGCTCATGTAAGCAACGGGGTGCTCCTTACCATCTATAGTCTGCGTCAGCATCGCACCCACGCCGTAATTGCTGGCATCGGTGTGTACTTCGAATGGCTTATCGTAGTCAGGGCAGGAAAGAACAGGAGCGGAAACTAAACACTCCTTAAGTTTCTTGAAGGCAGCATCAGCTTCGGCAGACCAGACAAAAGGTGGTCCGCCCTTCTTACTCGAAGTTAACTTGTTTAAGGGGCCTGCAATGGTACTAAAATTGGGGACGAAACGGCGATACTAAGTAGCAGTCCCGAGGAAGCGCTTAACGTCCTTACGACATGTAGGTGTCGGGTAATTGAGGATTGCTTCCACCTTCTCAGGATCGGTACGTAAACCACTACTATCAACGACGTAACCCAGGTATTTGAGCTGACTGCGGAAGAATTGATATTTCTCTAGGTTTACAGTGAGGTTGGCCTGTTTCAGCTTATTAAGAACCCGAAGTAACAGGGAAACATGGGAATTGAAGTCGTTTGAGACGATAATAATGTCGTCTAGGTATGCAAAGACTTTGAGGTCAAATTCCCTAAATAACAGATCAACCAACCTTTGCTGTGTAGCCGGGGCGTTAGTTAAACCAAAAGCAGTGCGCTTAAAACGATAGGTACCGCGATTAGGCAAATAAAAAGCAGTCTTGTCCCGGTCCTCCTGTGCTATAGGTATCTGCCAAAAGGCTTTGGATAAATCGATACTAGATAAGTAGCGAGCATCGCGAAGATTATCCAAGATCTCGGAAATGTAGGGTAGACTATAGGCGTCGCGCTTCGTGATGGAATTGAGCTTGCGGCTGTCGAGGCAAAACCGAGGCTGACCGTTTTTCTTCGTAACAATGAGAACTGGTGATGACCAAGCACTTTCGCACTGCTCAATTACGTCCAGAGCCAGCATCTCGTCGACCTGTTCGGCAAGGATCCGCTGCTTCTCTGGAGACAACCTATAGTACCTTTGACGAACTGGCTCAGCATCTCCCGTATCAATACGGTGGGTGACCAAACTCGTCTCGCCCAAACCCCGACGTTCGGCGGAAATGTCGCTAAATTGAGAAATGATGTCATCCGCCACTGATCTCTCCGAAACAGTTAAGTGGTCATACGCTTGTATGAAAGTGGTAGAATCGGTACTAAGGCTAGCATTCAATACTGCGGCATTAGAAAATGTAATGCTTGAGAAATGTCTAGGAAAAATGTTAAACTCGCGCCAAAAATCGATCCCCAACACGAGATCAATATTGATGTCCGGCACAACAAATGACTTAATTATATGGTACTCATTCTCAAAGTTTATAGGGAGAAACATATAGCCAATGCTGGTCATAGATTGACCCCCAGCAGCCGTGACTGTAATTAGGTTGTCCCTATGCAGCTGTAAACCCCGTTCCTCTAGCTTCCTATAAGCTTTATCACCTAAAATGGACACAGCTGAGCCTGAATCTAAGAGGCCAAATAGCTTAAAATCATTGATTTGTACACAAACGTAAGGTCTAGGATCCTGCAATGGTTTGTCCAGCAGAATTGTATCAACTTTATAAGAATTGAAGAAAACGTTAACAGCGTTAAGCCAGCTCTGCCAATCCTCTTGGTCAAACTTGGGTGGCAGGACTTCAGTACAATTCTGCTGGTCTATCAGTTTTTTGAAGTGCTCGGTTTATCCTTGCCACACTTCGGACAGTCTGGTGACTTGACGCCTTCCTGGCCACAAACAAAACAAAATATTCTATCCCCATTTGCTTTGCATTGACGAAGGTTGTGGGTGTTGTTACGACACCTCGGACAATAAGGAGACTTTTGGTACTGCTGTTGCACCGCATGCACATAATTATCATTTTTAGTATACGTTTTATTACCTGTATTGTAATTACTGTTGCTTTTATTGTAAAAGTTATTGTAAGGTCTTTTATTGAAACTTTGGCCGCTGCCTTGATTAAACCTACTTGCAGACTGACCAGCGTAAGCAAACTCTGGCGCCAGTGTTCCTGAAGAGACTTTCAGAGATTCGTGGAATCCCACTAGGCGAGCCTGAATGTTCTCGTAATTACGACAGAGCGAACGCAAGGTGTCGAGTTCTGAGATCTTCGGGACAGAAGCTAAGGTGCTGGCGTAGCATGGGCGGATGTTATGTAAAATTATCTCAAGTTTGTCTTCGTTAGACAGGCTCTTGGACAAACGTGAGAATAGCCCAGTCATAATAGAAGTATAAATAGTTATATTTTCAGACTCGCCCTGAGTTCTGGCCCGAATCTCCGACAAGAGTCTGTAATCATAATCGGCCTGGTCGAAATCCTCTCTGAGAAGGGAAACTAACTCGTCCCAATTAGATACCTGGTCCCGAATGGCACGATACCAATGCAAGGCATCGCCGGTAAAAATCTCAGCGCAGAAAGACAGCAGTTTTTCCCCCGGTATATTCCTCGACTGGCTGTATTGATGCGCTGGATAAATGCACGAACGCAAGATTTGCCGTCGAACTTAAACTTAGTGAACTCACTAGCCACGCCGCGCTCACAAGTTACGTTAACGTTGAGAGGTAAAGCAGCAGTAGACTGAGGGTCTCTAGATGCCAGAGAAGGGGTGGAATCAGTAGCAGTAATAGCATTATAGCGTTCCAAAAGTTGCCTGTATTCCGAAACACACGTATCCACCACCCCTTGCTGGGTCGTGCTATCACAAACTATACGGTTGAGTCGATGATGGAGGTGGTTAATGAGGTTGCGAGCACGAAGCAACGCATTCCCATCGCTAGGCGCCTCGATATATGCTCTTAGCTTAATTAAAGCATCGCTGACTCCCTTTAAATCATCGCCGACAGACAAAACGCTCTCGAGAATGTCCTCCGAAGGAAAGAGTGGACCTAATTTAGCAATCTGCTCGCGTAACTCTCTGACTGTGTCAGCCGGGGTGGCACCTCTAATGGCAACTTCGTATTCTAACTCCGACTTTTGCAACGATAGGAATTTAACCGGGTGCGCCATTATAACACGCGTATAACCGCAAAGAGGTAAGTGTTGAGTCGTTGCTGACTTAATCTACTCCGTTCCGTTACAATTACAATATCAGGTACTAAGAACGTTCTGGTTGACTAAAACGATTGGCGTATAAAAGAAGCAGTAAAAAGAATAGAGCAACTGCCACCAAAATAAAAGAAGCAGCGCAACAAAAAATTAAAATACGCAACTAATATGTACTCGAACAATTAAATAAAACAACAACAAGATAATAATAATATGCCTAAGAATTAAAATAAAAAAACAATTGATTGAATAATTTAAAATACTACCAACGCATGCGTGACTCACTGAGCTAGAGTTCTGCAGCAACAATAGGGAATAGTTACAGTTCATAAAATTTCAATAATAATAATTTCACAGAAAAGAAAAACCACGAGATAAAAAACCTACTGCAGAATAGAATAGTAATACCTCGGAACAATATTAATTTTACCCTATCACAGATTACACAGTGACCACTCTGCACGCTAACTACTCTGTACAATGATAGAACGTAAACAACATAGGGTAGTGCACGGCATAGAGTGATTAAGAAAAGTTGTTCGAAACTAAACAATTTCTTAGTTAGGAATTAAAGTTTATGATCTCTCAAATAATAAAAGTAAATAATTAAATCAATTGAAATTCAATAAAATTCCTAAAACAAACACAATAATGAAATTCGTACACATTAGTTGCTGCAACCAAAAACAAAAAAAAAAACAAAAACGTTTCACAAACACAAAACGACACAAACACCAACTACTCCTACGCAGTGAAACCAGACCTTTTTTACCACGTTTATGGGCGCCAGTGATACGGTTCGTATTTAAAATAAGGCAACAACCAGTCAAAAAAAAATTTATATGTTGGTAAAAGAAAGGTCGTGGGCGTGGTTCCGATAATTTTTAAAAAAATGCCCGTCTGGCTTCACTGGCGGGGTCAGGTACTCCCCTATGTGGCCGCGAGGTGGTCGAGCAGGGCCGGGGGGTTGGACTGTTCACGGGGAGCACCGTGGGCAGCTGGCTGTGACGGTGGAGTCGTAAAATTGCACCCTGGAAACAACGTCGTCCACATTTAGGTCCAGGTAATAAAATGCCGCCGATTATGAACCCCCGGTATATCACAGGCTAGCAGTAGATGGGAGCACAGAGAGTAGCTGGCGGGTGTTCATAATCAGAACGGAGTTACAAGGCGGAATGGAAGGCAAGCGACATAGCGGTGAGGCGCAAATTAAAATACACATGAATTAAAATTACGGCAAGTGTAAAATACTGTTTAAATGTACCACGATAACTAATTTAGGCTGTGCATTGGTTGAAACAAGATGGTGACTTGCGATATTTGATCGCGGTGCGAAATGTATGAGACGCCATTTTGTAACGGTACTTTTTCCAACGCGCACAGCGGCTACATACATTACTTACATGCAAATAACACTAATAACGTGGCAATTAAATAGCTAAAAGCAAATAGCCTGGCATGATCAAATTACACTACCTATAAAACACTTTCACTACTTAAAACTAGGTAACGTTTCAACACTTACCCTTACGGGGTGCAAGACGATACGGAGGTCTCGGTGACGAGAATTAACGAAAAAACTATACGGCCACAGTGCCGGAATTATTATATTATTTTAAACTTTTTCCAAAATGGGATTAAAATTTGCAAGCGCGTACGAGGACACAAAGCAGAGCTTGTGAACGCGGCTGCAGTGGTAGTGTGCGCCTCCCAGGGCGCTCGGGCGGAGAATGATCGGGAGCGCGACGCCGTGGAATAATACCGGCCGGGTAAAACTCTGACGCGAGAGTTGCAAAGCGCATAGAGTAACGAAGCGTCAGGGCGTTTGTTCGAAATACAATATTTTAATATTTGATTTATTATTTAATTCGTTCTTTTAGTTTACTGATTTGTTTTATTAATAGGATACCTAAGTTAATTATAGAATTATTTTTGTTAATAACTTTTATTTTATTTTTATTTAGTTTATTAAATGTTTATTTAATTTTAATAAACCGTTTAATTATAATTATGCATACAGTACGTGCAACGTTACACTGTGTGAAAGCAGCTATATAGATCTTAGAGAGCCAGTATTACAGTGATTAGTATGATTTAATGTGATTGAAAGTGTGAGCTGAAGTGAAAAAGTTCACGTGATAGTAAGTGGCATCTGCAGTCCGTAGACACCTGCAGCCAACTTTAAACTAAGAAGGCTACAGATGCGTTGTCACCTATGAAGAATAAGATGGAATTCCCCACAACCTGTATTTATACTGACGTTCTATACTCTTACACACCAGAACACAGTAGTGTAAACACTGTAATTTTAAACTGTACACTGTAGTCAATCTACGCATACGGATTTTCAGGCAGAACAGGAAATGCTAGTAAATTATTTGTGCACAAATTTGTCTAACGATCACAAAGTCCATTTATGTATTAAGCAAATGCTGTAGATCATTGATACCCACGTATATCTTGGATTAAAAATTAAATATACAATCTTTATCCAAAGATGTAATGTCATAAAAAGAGTCCCCGGTTCCCGTTACTTAACACACGAAACGTAACAGTACCTACTCTGCTCCTACTTTACGCTGGTATTATGTCAAAGCTTAGTATTTCGCAGATCAAGCTAATCCATTCATGTTCCAGCCACATTACAGCTATAGCTTCTGTTTTATATAACATATAAAATTAAGCTTGATCGTGCTTTGTGCATAAAAGTGAGCATTATGAAAAAAAATTACATCTTTTACTCGTAAGTAAATTCTTTTTATAAGTATGACAGATTGTCTAAATAAATCATACAGTTGCAGTGTGGCTAATCCAATATATTCATTACGCATTCATTACGAGTCAATAATATGTCCTTCCGCCCATCAAATGTCCTTTGCTAAACATAGGCCTCCATACAAGGGATTTTTACCGTAGTTGTCACTCTTGGAAGGCAAGTCGCCAACCGCAGTTTTAATTTTATTTTGATTCGTTATCAGGACGATCTACAGTTTCCGTTTTCCAAAGTCGTGTCTGACAACACCCACGGGATGATAATATGGGTGATATGGGGTGGTGGATATTCTACCATCGCCACCACACAGTCTTTACAATAAATATTATACCACAATATGCTCTGGAACGATTAAATTTATTTTTCGAACAAATTTTTATGTAAATACGTTTAAGCGAGCAAACAATTCTGAGTGCATCAAATTATGCGACGGCAAGTTTTCAGATAATGTTTTCAATTAAGTTAGTTCCACTGTAATGCTTAAGGTAGAATAGGATTTTATAGAACTTAATTCTTTTATTTGAAATTGTTTTCTTATGATTTTTCGGCTTAAATTAGGCGAATAAATATTTACATATTAACGAGTTTCCCTTACCAAAAACACGCTAGAAATTCTTTCAGTGGCATTTTTAGTTTAATCGTGTACATGCATATTGCAGAGAGGACTGCAAAAAAAAATTTTTTTAATGGTTATTAGAAGTTACATGTTTCGAGATTAGAGTGAAGAATCGATGCATGTTTATAGGCATCATTAGAATCGCAAGTTTATGATAACAATATCACCGGTTTACTTGCTCGTGCGTCGATTTCTTCACCCTATTTTGCCTTAGAGGGGCTTTAACCATAGTTGCCACGTTTTTCAAGCGAATAGGCGACCATGGAAATGAGATCAACTGACGATATCATTCAACGTAAGTGTGAATAAAAAGTGACAGAGGGTAATGATACAGCATCTTTTTCTGATAGCAATTCAAAATAATAAAAAAAAACTGCGGTTGACAACTTGCCTGCCAACTGCCAAGCGTCTGAAGTCGCGTCCGGACCGCGTTCACCGGCTTCCGCTTGGGAGGGAGAAGTACAGCGCGTCGCTTCGCAATGCGTGGACGTGCCGTAAGGCGAACTTAGCTTGCATCAAGCCTCGAGAATGCCCCTGACCCCTCCTGGGATGACACATCCTCAACACTGCGTGTCAACTATGCATGAAGCGACAGTAGCCTAATGGCAGGGCGCGGATCGAGAACTCAAAAGGTCGTGGGTTCGAATCCGCCATTTGACTACTGTCGTGAACAACTCCTAACACAAACATTTTCAAGCTTACCAGGAGTGGTTAAAAGGAATATTAGTAATGTTAATTAATAAGATTAGTAACATTTAAGAAAAAAACTAATATGCTGGGAAGCGAGCTCCGGAGTGTGAACTTTTGATAGGCCTGTAATTAATAAATGAATCACGTACCTAAAATACGAGTATCCTAATATACTAATTAGCCTGATATCAGAAGAAAAATCTTAAGAAAATAATTTCAAATAAAATAATTATGTATTTTATAGGCACAAGTTCATATAAAAATAAAAACTTGTTAAATATTTAATATTTTTTTCTTAAACTATTCTTAAATTATCTATTTTTTATGAAATCTAAGATGCTAATTTCTTTTTGGTATGATAATTACAAATATATTGCATTTAGAGCAAAACGCGACATCTTTTTCTAGTGTCACTGTAATAAGCCAGATGTTAATCCTTGTGATGTCTTACGATTTCCTATGGTATAAGTGATAACACTTATACCATCTTTCCTTTTTTGTGCTAAGGTTGCAATTCTTTATTATCGTCAAGATTTTTTCAAATAGATAATAAATAATTTTTCTCTGCGAGACTAGTACCAAGAGTCAGTTTGAAAGTGCGATATAAGTTTAACTGTCAATTTTCTTTGCGTGATCTCGGATATAGAGGCAGCATGCGATTAGCCATGTCAACTCCGCCTATTTATTGATTGTATGATTAGACTATTTCTGGCCTAGGTACCAATTCGTAAATTTTACTTTCATATACTGATCTGATCTTGATTTTCACTCATGCACTGATCTTGATTTTCACTCGAGTGAACAGTAGATAGGAGGATAACTGGTATTGGTAGGGCGACTAGGTTGCCTTTCCAATTCCAGAGCGAAGGAACATAAAATGGTGGGGCTGTAGGTTCCTGGGTTCAAATCCAGAACGAATGACCACAAATGCTTGAGATAATGGTCGCCAATTGAAATCCGGAATGAAGGATCACAAAATAGTAGGACCACAGTAACTCGGGTTCGATTCCGGGAACAATGACCCTAAAATTATTGGGTGTTAGAATAACTAAAGTGGACTGTATATACGTAGTTTGTTAAAGCCAAAACAAAATGGCAGACTTGGCTTCTATAGAAACATGAGCTGCCAAGGAAAGAATAACAAATAAAAAATAGCTCAAGACAGCTTAAAGGAACAGGCACTTACCGGGATTGATCCGTGAGTGGCCTCTTACTAAGGCTTTGAAGCTGGTGGAACTACGTTGCAACTGGTGAGAGCGGTGCGCAACGATAAATGCACTTGTGCACGACAAAATTGCACTGTGCACGCGGTTACTATGAAATGTTCGTATTGTTTTGAACCGCCACAGAGTGCCATCATAGCCAAGACCGCGCTCCAACTGGTCGAGCGGCGGCGGTACACGTCGATGACATGCCGGACCACCGGCGGCGTGCTTCCGGCCTTTCGCTTTTGGTCAGCGCGTATACCATTGGACGAACAAATAACGCCACTGCTATAACCCCCCCCCCACTTTTTAGACCCGTATGGAACGGAAGGGGGTGTGAAAAGGAAGAATGTTGCCAGATAATATACTAGATAATACGAATGCAGAAGTGTGTTCGTTTCGGCGCAACCAGGTGTATTATCTAGTCAACGAACTATGCTCAGTACTTCGACACATTTACATTTTGTTTCGGAATATCTTCTGGGCTTCTTTGCGAAAGCATCCAGGAAAACCTAACCCTGGGTTTTCCTGGACAATATTGCCGTATTTCACATTGACCGCTAAACAGCACTATCATCTCGTCAATGCTTAATTCAACAGGTTTACAGACTAAAAAGTGGATTTACCTTCCGTATCTTAGTATTTAGTTTTTATTCGTCTGATAAATCCGTATCAAAAACTACTTTTAGACTATTTCTTATATTAAAATATTCTCCAGACCCAATTTCAGTCACGGCGGCCAGTCTCAACAGAAATTTGCATATCAGAATCTACGCAAGCCAGGATTATATTGTACGAGTGTATGCGCAAGCACAGGTGCAATCTTTATTCCCTCATTCTCATAGTCCAATGAGACGGTAATTCAATACGACCGGCATGAGATTAGGCATACGACCAACATCTTACTTTCCTAGACACATGGGTAAAGCACCACCAACTTCATGACTCCAGACTGAGAATGAGAATTTCATGACCAAAAAACTCGAATGATTTTGGCCCGACCCGGGATTCGAACCTGGGACCTAATGATCAGCAATCGCGTTTACGAATATATATATATATATATATATATATATATATATATATATATATATATATATATATATATATATATATATATATATATATATATATATGTACACTACACTATGTACGTATATACAGGATTTGCCGTGCCTAAATGCCATTTTTTAACGCTTTACAATTACAATAAATATCTTGTGAGACTTATTTCTTTGTGAATGTGTTATAAGCTTGTGCAAAACCCTCTCATCATCATTGATATAGGGAGGCCTGTGCCCAGCAGTGGGATGTATGTAGACTATACCTTATGTTTTGTGCAATTTTTTACCATTGAATCTACATATAATAAGCATAATAATTATTAACCCTACTTTCCATTTATAATACCAAAAAAAATGTTTACAAATTGACAATGTGAAACATTATCACTATTAATTGACAATGCGAAACATTATCATTACTTATTGACAATGTGTAACATTATCTTAAATCTGCTAGGAGTAAAAGTATTCTGTACATTATTGTTGTGACTTTTTTATTTTTATTTAAATGGCTTCACGGATCTGGGTTCCAGCCCTTCTGAGCCATTGTTGTGTACGTTATTATAGTACTCTTATTAGTTTGTGTTGCGAATACTACGTTATACCACAGATAATGTTAACACTAATATCACAATTATAAGGTTATGTCGCGCTTTAACGACAACGTAATGTTAACAAACCCATTGTCAGTTACGTTTCCCATAACGGTGTTTGTTTTGTGCACTTATTGAATTTTTTTCTTTCTTTTACTTAAACCTTGATATTATTAATCTTCTTTTTATTTTCTATTTAGTAGTATAGTGTCGTAAAGATAATGTACTTAAACTGTATTTATAAAAACACTCAACTGGCAGGTGGACACTAAAATACTTTTTTATTTTATTTTGATTTGTTTTTTTTGTTTGTTCTTAGTTTTAGGAAATTTATTACCTTATTTTTTAATTGTATTTTACTTATTGTACGTTATATTTTTTACATATAAACATTAATAGTTATTTTGTAATGTCATTCTAAGACATAAGTAGTGATACTGAAACTGCAGATAGTGATAATGGCAATATCCCTAGCTTGCAGCCTCTCTCTGAAATACTAGCTTCACAATTTTCTGATGTTCCCAATAATTTCAACGTCGTTCACATTAATGCCCAAAGCATTCCGGCTCACTTTTCAGATATGCTGGCTACCTTTGATTCTAAGGATATTCATGCTATTCTCGTTTCTGAGTCATGGCTTAAACCTTGTCTTCCTTCCACAAATTATTCTTTACCTTGCTTTCACCTCATAAGAAATGATCGTACAGTTGGCGGTGGTGGAGGTGTGGCAATATATCTCCGTGCGTATATTCCCTTTTCTGTTGTTGATATGTCATCTTAACCAACTCCGCTTAATGCAGGTGAACATCTTTTTATTGAGGTGAAGCTTAGTCACACGAAAATTTTGCTGGGGGTATATTACTGTCCTTCATCTCGAATTGACTTCTTCACTTCCTTCGAAAATATTTTAGAAAATGTATCCTCTTATTCGCACACGATCATAATGGGCGACTTTAATACTTGTCTGCTTAAACAAGACTCACGTTCATCCTCTCTTCGATCTATAGTAAATTCCACTAATCTCTCTATTTTACCTTTAAATTCTACTCATCACTTTCCTAATGCTACTCCGTCATTGATCGACCTTATCTTTGTGTCCTCTTCTGAACTCGCTGTTAAGCATGGTCAGTGTTCAGCGGATGCTTTTTCTTACCACGATCTTATATTTCTCTCTTATAATGTCCGACCACCTAAAATTAAGTCTAAGTTTCTTCTGCAACGCAGTTTTGGTGGTATGAATATACAAAATCTTTGCGAAGATGCTTCCAACATTGATTGGTCAGCCGTTTTAAATGCAGAATCAGTTGACGACAAAGTTGCAATATTTACGACTTACCTCACCTGTCTCTATGATAATCATGCACCAGTTCGCGTGATTAAATTGAGATATCGCCCTTCACCATGGCTAACTGATGAAATAAAATCCATTTTAAAAAAAAAGTTGCAGCCAAGACAAAATATAAATGTAGGCCTACATCTATAAACTGGGAAAAATATGTCACTATTCGAAATCACTGCAATAGGGTATGTAGGGATGCTCAGCTCCACTATATCCATAAATCAGTACAAATTGGTGATGCGGCTAAAGTCTGGAGTTTTCTTAGATCAATGGGGGTTGAAAGTCTCGTAATAATGTACTCTCTAAAGATTTAAATATTGATTTACTAAATCAGTTCTTCTCATCCTCGTTCAACTTAAATGGGGCTACAAAATTTAACACATTAAATTTTCTTTCATCGCTTCCAACTCTTGATCATTCACCTTTTGTCCTAAATAAATTTTCTGCTTGTGATGTTAAGAAAAGTACTCTATCCATTACTTCGAATGCAATCGGCAGCGATTGTATCAGCCGTAATATGATCCTTCCGATTCTTGACATAATCATCCCAATACTTTGCCATATCCTAAACTCCTCGATTTCTAGTGGTGTTTTTCCAACAACTTGGAAAGACGCTCACATCATACCGTTGCCTAAAAAACCTAACCCTACATCTTTTTCGGAATATCATCCTATATCCATTTTGCCATTCCTGTCCAAAGTTCTCGAACGCTTGATATATAATCAGCTCAATGCTTTCCTCCACAATCAATCCCTTCTAAATCCTCTACTTCTACTACTTAAAAACAATAAATAAAAACAAAAAAGGTTGCAAATTAAATAAAGCACTAAAACTATTTTTATTTTCGACAAAATTAACATACCTACCTTTTATTTCAATGCAAGTTCTTGTATAATTTATATAAATAATGGTCTTAAAAAAAAATATGACTTTGATTTTTATGTTAACAAAAATCACGCAAGTTGACAACTGACAAAGCTTTTTTCAGTACCAGTGGTAAATAAAACAAAGAATATTTTAATTAGTGTCAACAACGTGAACATTTCAAACATTAAAATTTTTTTTTCGGCGGTAGGCGTGAAATAAAGTGCACATTGCTGTAAGTAACAAAATAGTTTTTTATTGATATTTTAAGTAATTTACAGTTTCCTAGTTTACAGTTTTTACTATTTTTGTGTATTTAAATACATACATTGTGGGTTTAACTCCCCTTAATGGTTAAACTGTGATAAAGTTACATCACCCTACCACCGGTAACTTTCAACTCTCACAACACACCAGAAGATAAGTTTTCAAGAAAATGTCCACTATTGCCGAGTTAGCAAATATCCAAAAGGCTGCGTTAACTTCTCTCAATCAACGTATGGCGGAATTTGAAGCACTTATAAAAAATCTGCCACCACGGCTCCTGACATGAAATCTCTCTCAAGCGACTTTCAAGCGTTCAAGGATAATGTTTGGCAAATCATGTCACTACTACACCAGAAGATCAATGAGGTTAGTCAAACTGTTGACAATATTGAGATGCGGCATCGGAGAAAATATTTGCTGCTAAATGGAGTTCCGGAATCATCTGATGAAAACATCTTAAATAAAGTTGTAACTGTCCTGCAGGATAAGCTTCAACCACAGGAATTTTCTTCAAGCTCCATTACGGCTTGCCATCGTCTAGGTGCAGTATCGGAAGCTCGTGTAAGACCAGTTTTGATTCGGTTTAGTGATCAGTCCATTAAGTCAACCATTTGGGCCAAAAAGACTATGTTAAAAGGCACTTCATATGTGCTGTCCGAGTTTCTTACACGTCAGCGTCAAGGCTTATTCATTGCTGCACGTAAGCACTTTGGTATTAGACAAGTTTGGTCACTCGATGGTAATATACACGTCAAGTTGCCTTGTGGTAAGCGCCATCGGCTGACGGACACCAAGGACCTCGATGATCTCATTACACAGTATGAACAGCCTGCTGCATCGGATCGATTCTACGATGAAGAAAGTGTCACCAAATGTTAACAGTGGTAGTGCACCAAAGTCGACGGTGAGGTCCAAGCGCATAATCCGCAACAAATAACTCTCACCGACTTCACTTTATTTTCATGTTGGATTTAATTTGTAAGCCGTCATGTATATTTGTTTTTTGTCTTATTATTATTGATAACAACTGGGTATATTTGCTACGATAATGTAATAATGGTAGTATAATAACTTTTGTTTTGTTATGTTTACCTACATATTAAGTAATATTTTTTATTTTATTTTTTTATTAACTGGCTTTATGGCTCTGGGTTCTAGCCTTTCTAAGCCTAAGTAACATTTTGCTGAACTAAGACCATAGATAACATATTATAACTATAGTATAATAACAGACATTTTAACAGATGTCAGATGACATAGACAGATGGTTATGTTGTTGGCTTCGGTTGCATGGCCTTTTGCCATACTAATTACATTAGCATTACTATTGACAGAATATGTACACAAGTTATATTTGATTCAACTTTATTTTAGTTATATGTAATAATTGTTTACTTTTAAATGCCTCGTTCGTTTATTGATTTTCTTTTTCTATTTTGTTTTCTTTTACTTTCCTGGTGTTATTTTTAAGATTGTAAACAGTTAGCCGGAGGGTGATGTATGGAGATATACATCTATATTTAGTCATTTTTTGTTATGTTCAGTTATATTTATTTGATATAATTTTATTATTTTAAATACTTATTTATATTTAGTATTATTTTATTATATAATATTATTTATTTTATTATTTTAAGTATTTTTGTTCAATGTCAGGTGATGAATCTTTCTATTCCACTTGCAACAGCTCCTCTTCCCTTTCACTTGTTGATGCTTTGAATGAGCCTGCAACGCTACGTACGCTAATATACGACGAATCTCAAAAATTGTTAAACTGTTTTCACATTTGCCATTTAAATGCACAAAGTATTCCTCAACATCATACGGAGCTCCTGGATACTTTCTCTTCTAATGCAGTTCATGCTATACTCATATCCGAAAGCTGGCTCAAGCCTGAACTCTCTTCCACGTTTTATAGTCTTCCAGGTTATATTTTACTCCGTAATGACCGCACTGATAAAAGAGGCGGAGGTGTTGCTATCTATCTGCGTAGTAATTTAACTTATAAAATATTAAACACATCTCCTGCTCTATATTCCGGTTCAATGGAATACATTTTTGTTGAAGTTAATGTCAAGAGTGTTAAAGTGTTTCTTGGAGTTGTCTACTGTCCACCTCAAGTGGACTATTTCTCCGATTTGGAAGTAAATTTATTGCCTTACAGTTCTGCCTACACACATCACATTATCATGGGAGACTTTAACACCGACCTATCTGGGGTTTCTCTTAAATCTTCGAAACTGAGGTCGACCATGTTGTCGCATAATTTCACTATTTTGCCTCTAAATGCAACACATCACAACTTCCACTCTGCTGACACCTGGATTGACCTTATTGCCGTCTCCTCCATTGATCACGTAGTCAATTATAGACAATTCCCTGCTTCTGGATTTTCACGGCATAATCTGCTTTATCTGTCATATAAATTAAAGTCCCCCAAGCCTTTACCTGTGTCCATCTCTATTCGTAGTCTTGCTAGAATAGATATGGACAAGCTTAATTGTGATGCAGATGCTATTAACTGGTCATCTGTATATACTGCTTCCACAGTTGATGAAAAAGTCGACTTCTTTAACAGCAACATATTAGGACTGTATAATAAACATGCTCCTAAGCGTGTTGTTCGACTGAAGCGTCCTCCTGTTCCATGGATCACGGTTGGGGTAAGATTGGCTATGGCTAAACGCGATAGAACTTTCCGTGCTTTCAAGAAGAAGCACTGAGGTAAAGTGGCAAGCATATAAAGCTGCAAGAAATCGATGCAATCAAATGGTGAGAGCTGCTAAACGCCGATATATCCACGAACAACTACTTAATTCATCTTCGGCTGATATATGGAAGTTTCTGAATACGCTTGGATATGGAAAATCGCAATTTGACTATAATAGCGTCACCTTTTCTCCTGACGATTTTAATCGTCATTTTCTGTCTTCTCAAATAGTTTCTGATGTTTCTAGAGCTAATGCCATCTCTTTTATATCTTCCATGCCTCCTTATTCTCATGAAACTTTCACTTTTACTCCTGTAGACGAAGACGAGGTACGCAAAGCACTTTCCTCTACTAAATCGAAAGCCGTTGGATGTGATGACGTGAGTAGGGTAATGGTTTTGCACGTGCTGGATTCTGTTTTACCCGTGATAACTCATATAATTAACTTTTCGCTGATGAATGGTGCTTTTCCAACTCTCTGGCGTAAAGCCTTTATTATTCCCATCCCGAAAGCTACTGAATGCAGCTCTTTATCTAATTTTAGACCAATTTCTATTCTGCCTTTTCTTTCTAAGGTTCTGGAAGCTGTCGCTCATAAACAGATTTCTGCTTTTGTTTTCTCAATGAATATTCTTTCCCCTTATCAGTCTGGTTTCCGCCCGGGTCATTCTACCACTACTGCTCTTCTCAAGGTTACGGAAGATATTCGTGAGGGGATGGAAAAATCAAAACTGACTGTTCTCATCTTAATTGATTTTTCTATTGCATTTAATTCTGTCGATCATGGTATCCTGTTAGCTCTTCTTTCTCATTTGAATATCTCGTCTTCAGCTCAGGAATGGTTCTCAACATATCTTCGGGGGCGCCAACAGGCTGTGCGCACTGGTCACATACTATCTGACTGGCGTGCTGTGTCAATTGGCGTCCCTCAAGGCGGTATTATCTCTCCTCTTCTGTTTTCCATTTTTATAAATCTCATCACACTAAATCTCAAGAGCTCTTACCATTTGTATGCTGATGATCTGCAGTTATATGCGCAAGTGGAGCCTTCAAATATCCTAAGTGCTATTTCACTGTTAAATGATGATTTAAAATATATCTCAGAATGGTCTACTGTGTACCTATGGCATAAACGTGAACCCGTCTAAATGCCAAACAATAATCTTAGGTAGTTCAAGATTATTATCTAAACTGGATATTGCCACCCTACCATCAATTATATTTAATAATAATGTCATACCATTCTCTACCAGCGTAAAGAACCTTGGTCTGTACATCGATGGTTGCTTAACATGGAACAAACATATACAGGAGGTGAGTCGCAAAACTACTGGAACTTTACGATCTCTATATCGATTTAAAAACTTTCTTCCTACCAATACCAAGATTTTACTTGTCCAATCACTTATTGTACCGATTATTGATTATGTCGATGTGTGTTGCTCAGACCTGTCTCAACTTCATCTTAATACATTGGATCGTCTGCTTAACGACTGCATCAGATATATTTATGGTCTTCGTAAATACGACCATGTATCTTCCTTTCGTACACAGTTAAACTGGTTGCCTATCCGTCAGCGCAGATATGTTAGAATACTCTGCACCCTTTTCTCAATTTTGAACGATCCATGTGCTCCCGAGTATCTGAAATCTAAATTTCAATACATGGGAGATTCTCATAATTTTTCTCTCCGTTCCTCGGCCAATCTTAAGTTACTCACTCCTTTACACCGTACTGGTTATTTATCTCACTCTTTCGCCCTCGTGGCCATCAGACTCTGGAACGACATCCCTCTTGACATTAAAAAAGCTCCCAACAAATTCGTCTTTAAAAATCAAGTCCGTAAGTATATGATTAAATCGTTGCAAGTTTGAATTGACTAAGCTCTCTTTTTCGTATATATTTCATATATGTTCTGACATATATAATATTTATACGAACTTATTGTGTATATATATATTCTATTATATATTATATATGTATATATAAATGTATGTATATAATATCTATGTATTGTTTATTACATATATTATTATTTATTTTATCCTCTCTATTTGATTATTGCTGCACCGCCTCCATAATGTCTATCTCTGTTTAGCCTAATGGTTGACTGGGAGAGAATGCCCTATGGCATTAAGTCCGCCATATGTACTTTTTTGTGCATTAAAGTGTAAATAAATAAATAAAATAAATCATGTAATTAAAAACTATAATTTATAGCAATGAACCTGTATTTTTAAAGTCAAATTACAGAAAAATTAAGTAATTAAAACTGAAATAATTATAAAAGTTCGCGCATGTAAAATAAGTTAATTAGAGTTCACGCAATGATGATGTAGAATTTCAAAGGAAGGGGAAAAGCAGACTTCATATCGTTTGAAAATAGCACTTTAAGCTTTAATTAGACATATAACTAACAACTCCAGTCATTCTTAATAGTTAAGGCGTATATTTAAAGCAATTAAAGGGTAAAAATTGAAAATGAATGAATGAATCAGACGTTACGGTATAACCTTTTCTTTTTTTGTTTTATTGTTAAAGGGTGACAAACGAGCACACCGTCCACCTAATGGTAAGTGGTTGCTGTGGCCCATGGACCTCTGCACCTATCCTCGTTTGCGAATCAAAATGAAGAAGCGTTGTCAGGCTTGAGGACTTAGATGGAATGCCCCTTTTACAGTAAAAAGGGTCTCCGGTTCTCTACACTCACTATACGAAGCACCTTCCCCGGTCGAGCTGACCCATTCGTGCTACAACTATACAATTAATATTTTCACATATATAATCAACAGTACTGTAAGTCCACTAAAGACAAAAACTCCAAAAAAATATCAAACTTTTGTCTGGTATTTTTATGATGTCATATAGCTTATGTCATTATAAGAAAATATAATATATAAAAAATACCAAACTGTTATTAATACTGTCATTATATAATATACTAGCTTGTCAGGCAGACGTTGTTCTGCCCTTTTCGACGACCCTTTGTCATGTGCTATTAAAAATCCTTAGATTCACAGAAAAAAAAATGTGGGTCACTCATGGTTGAAAAAACTATCCTACCTTTCAAGTTGAGCTTAACAGCACACGGTGTGCAAATTCGATTAAAATCGGTTGAGTAGTTTAGGAGTCCATCGCGGATAAACAACGTGACACGTAGTTTATAAATATTAAGACTAGCTTGTCAGGCAGACCTTCTGTCCTTTTCGACGACAATTTGTCATGTCCTATTAAAAATCCTTAAATTTGTAATTTCTATATATTAAGATAAATGAAACACATAATTTATAAGAACAATAACTTATATCATTTATTATTTGTGAAATGCTGTAGTGAATTCTGTCTAATTACGGAGAGGTACATATAAATAATCATCGTCGAGACATTCTACAGACAGCTAACTTCCTAAGTTGAAAACAAAACAAAACTGAAGTTTTGATTAAATTGTAGATTCTTATCGATACTTATGATATTCTTTACTGAAAAACTGAATTTTTTTTTTTTTGCATCGAGCCTCGAGAACGCCCCTGACCTCTCCTGGGATTACACATCCTCAACACTGCGTGTCAACTATGCATGAAGCGACAGTAGCCTAATGGCAGGGCGCGGATCGCGAACTCAAAAGGTCGTGGGTTCGAATCCGCCATTTGACTACTGTCGTGAACCACTCCTAACACAAGCATTTTCAAGCTTACCAGGAGTGGTTAAAAGGAATATTAGTAATGTTAATTAATAAGATTACTAACATTTAAGAAAAAAACTAATATGCTGGGAAGCGAGCTCCGGAGGCCCGGCGTGCTGCTGTCAGGAGAGCGCACGCCTGTTGACGACTCGGCTCCGCGTCGAGATCCATCTCCGTGGGACCTGGTAGTCGTTGACCATTCGGCAGATCCCTTCCCAGAGGCGCGAGATACGCCAGGAATGCCTGCTGACCCTTCGGAAGCGCCTACCTAGGGGCGCGCAATACGCCAACAAGGATAAAACTAACAATGCCGTTCCTGAACGGCTCCCAGAACCGGCCCATAGAAATGGGCCGTGATGATTTCCCGGGTAATGGGGAATGCCCCGAGGCCCGAGACCTGCACGGACTAGGAAATTCCTTGCAGACGACATCTTATGCTACGCCTATATCAAATATCCACCGAATGAGACGATCTATGAGGAAGTCAATGTTTAGCTGTGAACTTTTGATAGGCTGTAATTAATAAATGAATGACGTACCTAAAATACGAGTATCCTAATATACTAATTAGCCTGATATCAGAAGAAAAATCTTAAGAAAATAATTTCAAATAAAATAATTATGTTCTTTTATAGGCATAAGTTCAAGTAAAAATAAAAACTTGTTAAATATTTAATATTTTTTCTTAAACTATTCTAAAATTATCTATTTTTTATGAAATCTAATATGCTAATTTCTTTTTGGTATGATATATACAAACATATTGCATTTAGAGCAAAACGCCGTTGTAGTCTTGGAGAATTTTGAAATGCGACATCTTTTTCTAGTGTCATTGTAATAAGCCAGATGTTAATCCTTGTGATATCTTACGATTTTTCCTTTTTTGTGCTAAGGTTGCAATTTTTCATTATCGTCAAGATTTTTTCAAATAGATAATAAATAATTTTTCTCTGCGAGACTAGTACCAAGAGTCAGTTTGAAAGTGCGATATAAGTTTAACCGTCAATTTTATTTGCGTGATCTGGGATATAGAGGCAGCATGCGATTAGCCATGTCAACTTCGCCTATTTATTGATTATATGATTAGACTATTTCTGGCCTAGGTACCAATTCGTAAATTTTATTTTCATAGACCATCTACGGCACTGATCTTGATTTTCACTCGAGTGAATAGTAGATAGGAGGATAACTGGTATTGGTAGGGCGACTAGGTTGCCTTTCCAATTCCAGAGCGAAGGAACATAAAATGGTGGGGCTGTAGGTTCCTGGGTTCAAATCCAGAACGAATGACCACAAATGCTTGAGATAATGGTCGCCAATTAAAATCCGGAATGAAGGATCACAAAATAGTAGGACCACAGTAACTCGGGTTCGATTCCGGGAACAATGACCCTAAAATTATTGGGTGTTAGAATAACTAAAGTGGACTGTATATACGTAGTTTGTTAAAGCCAAAACAAAATGGCAGACTTGGCTTCTATAGAAACATGAGCTGCCAAGGAAAGAATAACAAATAAAAAATAGCTCAAGACAGCTTAAAGGAACAGGCACTTACCGGGATTGATCCGTGAGTGGCCTCTTACTAAGGCTTTGAAGCTGGTGGAACTACGTTGCAACTGGTGAGAGCGGTGCGCAACGATAAATGCACTTGTGCACGACAAAATTGCACTGTGCACGCGGTTACTATGAAATGTTCGTATTGTTTTGAACCGCCACAGAGTGCCATCACAGCCAAGACCGCGCTCCAACTGGTCGAGCGGCGGCGGTACACGTCGATGACATGCCGGACCACCGGCGGCGTGCTTCCGGCCTTTCCCTTTTGGTCAGCGCGTATACCATTGGACGAACGAATAACGCCACTGATATAACCCCCCCCCCACTTTTTAGACCCGTATGGAACGGAAGGGGGTGTGAAAAGGAAGAATGTTGCCAGATAATATACTAGATAATACGAATGCAGAAGTGTGTTCGTTTCGGCGCAACACCTGTATTATGTATTAATACACCTGTATTATCCAGTCAACGAACTATGCTCAGTACTTCGACACATTTACATTTTGTTTCGGAATATCTTCTGGGCTTCTTTGCGAAAGCATTTTCGTCAGAGAGCTGGAATTTTTCGGAATCCTATTTTTTGTATAGTGCCTGTTGCGTGAAAACATTTTTACAGTAATATGTTAGCCAATTTCATCGTGTTCAACCTATCAAAATAAATGTGGTGACCTCTCACAAGCGTTTTACAGATACTGAGAATAGATGCCTTACCAAGGGTATATCCTCCTTTAACCAAATCGGGACAAGTAGTATCTCCTTGGTATAGAAGCATGTCTTGCAAGAAGTCTTGAAAGATGCAAGACCATTCTTGAAAGATGCAAGACCATTGCCTTGTGGAATTGCCAATTCAAAAATGTTCAGACTAACAGGGTTTGGTTTTCTTGGACAATATTGCCGTATTTTACATTGACCACTAAACAGCACTATTATCTCGTCAGTGCTTAATTCAATAGGTTTACAGACTGAAAAAGTGGATTTACTTTCCGTATCTTAGTATTTAGTTTTTATTCGTCTGATACATCCGTATCAAAAACTACTTTTAGACTATTTCTTATATTAAAATATTCTCCGGACCCAATTTCAGTCACGGCGGCCAGTCTCAACAGAAATTAGCATATCAGAATCTACGCAAGCCAGGATTATATTGTACGAGTGTATGCGCAAGCACAGGTGCACTCTTTATTCCCTCATTCTCATAGTCCGATGAGACGGTAATTCAATACGACCGGCATGAGATCAGGCATACGACCAACATCTTGCTTTCCTAGAAACATGGGTAAAGCACCACCAACTTCATGACTCCAGACGGAGAATGTGAATTTTTGAAAATACGTCAACCCATACAATTCGTGCTGAAGTTATAATATGCTGAAGCGCGTCACTATCTCGTACATTATTTATGTAATTTAGCATGGATTAAAATTAGTTGGGAAAATAAAATTTCGTAGGTTATTTGCATATACAGAGGCATTATCTTTTAAAAATCATTAGCGTCAGACTCTTAAGACTTCAAAAGGTGGAGATATATTGAAATTAGATCTTTCAAATAAATGACCTTTCACAGTTACCAAATAGAAAGTTAATAAGAATGACAAAGAAAAGGAATCCACCACCCCTTTTCGATCTTGGAAGAAACGGCTTGAAAAAAATTATTTTATTTAGTACGTTCGTATTACAAAGTGAGGAAAATTATAAAATTCATTGTATTAAGCCTCTGGTTTGACTCAGAAACTGATTTTGTATTTATTTATTTATCATACCTAAATTATCGTCACCGGCAAGTTAAAAAAAATAGATCATCGATACACTTAGTTAACGTGATTTTTATATCATGATATACTTTGAAAACAAAAAATCTTGTGTCCATTATAGACTTTGAAATCATCCAACCGATTTTGATGATTTTTTGTGTGTGGTTGAATGGATTCTTTAATTGTTTTTATTTATATTTGAACCTGGTAAATGGCGCTGTTCGTCGTCAAGATGCTTAAATCACCCGTGTGAAGCCGGGGCGGATCGCTGGTAATAAATTCAATTAAATTATACCTGTGTTTATGTAATACCTACAAAAACAGTTTAAAACATCTTACCCACTATTTATCAGTGTGTAATAACCTAGATATGCATAGAAACAAAGCATTAAAACAAAGTCTTTACACCGCGACTGTCTGTATATCTCAATTTATAATCAAAGTTCAAAAACTTTACTTAACTAAGTTTGTATAAAACGTGTTGTTATGGTAATGGGGAATTTACAGTTGATACACTATATTTATATAAAATATTGAAAACGTCTATTCATAATAATCGACAGTAACGTAATGCTAGGGTGCGGACCGCGAACTCAAAATGTTGTGGGTTCGAATCCATTGTCGTACTACTGACGTGAACCACTCATGACATAAGCATTTCAAGCTTACCAGGAGTGGTTAAAGTGAATATTAGTAATGTTAATGTTATAAACTATGACGAAATAAGCGAATATTTTTTTTAGAAAAAGCCGTTAATTGGTATAATATTCCGTTCAAAACTCCAATATAGCCAGACGCACTTGGTCGGTTTATTTGTTTGGTTCGTCGTAATTTCGTCGTGTATACAACATACAATTGAGATAAATACAGACAACATATTAGCTGAAAAGCTACTTTTTAACGGTTGTATATAAGGTCATAAACTTCCCTTGTGTTCTAGTCATGTTTCAATACCATAGTAATTAAGAGTATACACGTGTGTGTGTGGAAACTTACTCTGAATTTAAACTTTGAGTATTTGTTGTAAAGAATTCACTAGTTTACCATTCAGTATTCACTCATAAGTTAAGTAAGCTTAAATTAAGCTTCCTAAATGTTACTAAAGAATATAATTTAAATAAACCGTACCTTCCCTAACTATAGGTTTTAATATTGTCTCTTCAACGTTCCAAGCAACGTAATTTTGGTTAAATTAAGATAGATAATTTGAGCAACTCTACCTAAGAAATATGCTACATTAATTAAAATACTTTAAAGAGAAGAGCTCGTTAAAGAATGTAACAAACAATGACAACCTCAAGCAGTAACTTTAATTATATCTTTTTCCACGTTTATGATATTCGTAAGACGCTACTACGATGCAGAAAAAGATTTTCTACAATAATTTCAAAATATTTGTCACATGAATATTGAGAATTTTAAATAAACGTAAATTATTTCAGTAAAATAATTGAATGAGTTTGCGTAGTTAGGATATGCATTTAGCCAGTTCAGCAGCGATGGTAGACATAACAAGGGTAAAAAACGAATAGTGAATACATGACACAGAGTTAATGGGGCTTTTTACTCTATTGTGTGATTTCAGAATGTGTCAAAAAGGCACGTATGGCAAAACAAAACGCTGTGTAAGTACTTTTCATAACGTATGATATTGAAAGGTAGATATGCCAGAAGAAGCATCAAAGTAAATTGACTTGAGCAATGACTGACCAATGACCAATGAGATGAATTAACAATGACATCGGGACTTCAGTCATCTCAGTCCCCCGTGACCATGGGTGCTGGAAAGCGCCCGAAACGTCGGGAATTAAAAATAATAGTAAAATAGTAAAATAAACGCGATAAAATCCGTAAAAGTAGTTTTAATCAAAGTAACATTATTTAATTAAAATGCTGTTTTAATAAGTAAGGACTGTCTCTAAATGATAGGGTGAAAAATTTTGGAATTATAGAAAAGTGTGGCTTGCAAGAAAATTAGATTAAGATAAAAAATAAATACTTCGGTAGTTTGGACACGTAGAAAGAATGAAGAATAAGGAAATAGTGAAACTATAATTCATGATGCATAAATGAGGGGTAGAGTCGGCATGAGACGTCCTTGACGAAAGTTTATTGACAAAATTGGCGATATATTGGAGATGGGCCAAGTCCAGTGTATGCCTAACTTACGAGAATGTATGCATAGATATATGGATGTGGAAAAAGCGAGAGTGTGTGAGATGAAAGCCTGTAACATCTGCCTAGTCCCTTTGTGTAACAGACGTAAGAATATAATAAAATATTTTTTTACTACTTACAAAACTTACTTCAAAAACATTTTGGACACGTCTAGCCTATCAAATTATTACAAAACAATGTATGAATTTATATTATAATAACCCTAGTTTAGTATATTATAGTTATTTTAAAAAAATTCTCTGAGATATTATCTCGGATTAAGGACGTCATTTTATAATAAATTTATGTTTTTATGCAAAATAGCTTTTATTTTCACCCCTATGCTATTGAAAAATATTAAAAGTAAATTAAAACAATATTATGTACATTTTGAATATAAATTATAGGCTGTTTATTTTTATAACCTCCTGAGTCCTGAAGTGTCGTTATGATAGATATTGAAGCAATTTTTATAGACATACTTAGAAACACATTTTAAAGCAACAAAATAATAGTATATATTTTTTCCTATGAATATATTTACTTTATTTTGTGTCCGCCGACTTTCGGTATTGGTGCCATAAATAGATATGAATAAAAACTTAAAGTTCAGTGAAATAAAGAAGTGTTCGTGAGATTGTTTGTGATAATTCTGCCCTGCGACTAAACGAAAATGCATGTCGCAAGTGGAGCAGTACGCACTTGCTTTCTTGCTCAGCTGCAATGTGGGGGAGGTAAATATTTCTTTTTGCGGCTACTTTGAATAACTTTTGCTGGCACATCATCAATTTCCTCGTCCATGTGTATTTGCTCTCTTTCTGGAGTAAAATAGAGCAAAGAGTTTGCCATCTCGGCTTTGAACTCTAAATAATCCTTGATGTCCCTTTTAGGTCTCTAACATTTGGGCTTATTTCCGGTACACCAACCATACTGCAACTGCCGCAAAATCGAATAAATGGAATATCAATCGAAGCGTCAATTTTTTCAGCGTGCGTTTACTCCACAAAAGTAGAAAAACTACTGGTTTTTTGTCAAACCACTTCAAACAAGCCATTACGCAGTTATTCCTTACTAATTGGTCAGAAAAACCGCGTCCTTGATATTTTACTTGATTATTAATTTAAAATTGCATACTATAAGGATTTTTGACTTCTCCACTCTCAGTGCCTGTACTTTGCATTTTTCTTTGTATATAGTTTGTCTAACAGCTAAATTTATGTAAAATATTTATCCATGTATATTTTGAAAACCTCAAATAAGTAATTAGCCAATCTCATTACGACTTTTCCGCCAATATCCAGACCTTCAGTTTTGTCAGTCGGTGGTATACTGTGCCGACGCTGTCGTCGCGCGGCAAACGAAACACCGAAGCCTGAATTACGCTGTCAAAATTCCGAATCATAAACAGTATATATAGAACATCTCCGAACTATCGGGCAGAACACTTTGCCCGGCGGGAGATCTCCCTTTTCCTTCCACGGCCACAGTGGTAACCACCCAACGTGATTTGAACACGCAACTAACTGTCTTCGGAAAACTCAAGCTTCATCATCGTCATAAAATACCACACCCATTCGCTCTCGAGTAGATATCGTCTGCAGTGTTCATATCCTGCAAGCCATCTAGCTTCACAAGGTTCATCGCAGCACTGGAATAATAATGCCTCCTGTCCCTTCAAGCTACTCTCTGCGCTATACAGTGTTTGGCATGGCTCTGATCCTTACTGCTCGCCTCTGCTTCACGGCACTCTCGCAGATCACTTGCCTTCTTCTCGACTCACCGCAAACTACAAGGCAATCCACTGGCATTTGCACATTCTTCGGCAACGAGGCTGCACTATCGACCTCCGGTCTGAGCAGGGGGGTTATGTGGCGACGCTGTCGTCGTGCCGCAAGTGAAACACCGAAGCCTGAATCACGCTATCAAAATTCCGAATCATAAACAGTATATATAGAACATCTCCGAACTATCACACGGAGTGTCAGCCGCTCCCCCGGCAGAAAACCTTGCCCGGCGGGAGATCTCCCCTTTTCCTTCCACAATATTATCAAACAAGAAATCTAAATCTAAAGGTATACAATCCGGTCTGGTATAAACGTAATTCTTCAGCTCAAATGAATTTGATTTTCCCCTAATAAACTGCCGCATTGAAACTTGATCCCAAAATGGTATTATTTTTTTATCAACGCTGACTTCCTGAAGTCGGGGATTTTCTAGGCAAACTTTTCGTACCGTTTTAATTAGAGGTTGAACTTCCAAAACTTATTTTGTTTGGAAGTCGTATCTACATCGAGATCATTCAATAGTTTTAGGTTAGTTCTTATTCGAAAAAAAAAAACGATCTCCGGTCCATACGGTCAGCTATCATTGGGATCCTAGTCTTATTCATCAAACACATTTTAATTCTTGGCAAACCCAAATAGCTCATGGCAATCATATGCCAAAAAAGATTTTCATTTTAAATTTTGTTGTGTCCAAGTTCTTTACTGATTTGTGTAAATAAGTTTGATTTGAAAAGGAGCTGAATATTTCGAACACGTATTTTATCAGAGTTACATGGGTTTTTAACTTCTAAATATTATAAATTGGAGTTCACGCATGTTTTAGCTGAAAGCCACATCGAGTCGGTTAACGTCCCCGCCGCAAGTCATTACGGGTGAAATTGGAAGACCAATATTAAAAGTCTAAAGAGTCATTTATATAGCGTGATCGGAGATGATATTATCAGTCAGCTCAGGTCCGTTCTATATCGATCCTTTAGGCGATTAGTATGAACCGGTTCCTTTGAACCCTACAACAGTAATCGGTTTTGGTCCGATAGTAAGCTCTTCAAAATTATAATCATCTTTATACTAGACCGGAATCATACCGAAACCTTGTAGCTACATCATTGGATTGGCACATCGATCACTAATAAAAACTAGTGATCGATGGATTGGCACTAGCCCTGTAATGATTTTTTTTAATACCGTTTATGCTAGTCAGGAATACCTATTTCCCGTAGACATATAATTGGACCGGCATAAGTCCTGCAATGATAGTAAGAACCACTTTTTTCTATTTTTAAGTATAGATCAATACAGCCTGACTACACCGAAATACTCCCTCATCACAATCACACAGTAGTGCAGCGTGAGGGATGCAATTACATAATAAAAAAAGCATGAAAAACAATAAAAAATCCTCAGCATACGGTCTATTAGTTATCACCACCTGCAAACAAATATTAATACGTTAAATATTACAGTCCCCGACCATCCTTGACTTTAGGTCATGGACACGCCATCACGACATCCTCCTCATCGGTAATTTTTGTAGCGCCTTCTACCAATCCCTCGACATCTTGCCAATCTTGTCGGCCACACAATATTCGAAGTAAGCTGCAAAACTTATCACACATTGGACCAAAAAAACACCACCCGTTATCTTCAATTCATAACACGCTAAAGCCAATCTATTATATTGGTACATCGCTTATACATTTCGAACATAAAATTTAGCCCATATAAATCATATTTTGCGTGAGATACCAAATTATGACAAAATTCGAAAAAGTTAATTTTTCGCTGAATGCAAATCATAACTTCGAGGAAGCTCCCAACATTTTCATTGACATTTTTTACATATTAAAGTACGTTAAGAAATATTGAAAGTACTTGCGGCTACTCTTAACATAAACCGAACAAAAGGATTTCATTTTTGGCTTAAAACTTTTCACTTTATAGTTTTACTCTACACTTTAATAAAACGTTAATATCGTAAATAGGGAAGCGAATTTAATTAAAAATTTAACATAAAAACAAAGGCATAGACGCTAAGCGTATTATAGTCTTGCACGAATGTAATAACGCTCTTAATATTTAAAAATGTAATGTGAGCAATAACGTGGACTATATCACACTTATGATTTAGGAAAGGGTAGTTAAAATGTGGTTGCAGGGTTATTACAAAAAAGGCTTTTAGTATAGAATAGAATCATTTTTATTCAATTTAGTACTACGACCACTGGTTTTGAGAAAACTTCTGTCCTCGGAAGAACCAGCAAGAAACCCAGCGGAACATTTATTTAAATAGAACTAATTTACCATATATTACTTTATACAACTATGAAATACACAGACACAGCCAATCAACTATGAATTGTACCGAGACTAATTTAGTAGCTAAGCATAATAATAAATTCGTTTACACGAATTAATTACGCGACGAGTCGAGGATGAGCTAGCAGTGGAACACAACAAGTACACCATGCCTCGTCAGAGCCATGACTGCCTTAACAGAAGCTGCCCTGACATTTTTAGACAAGCAAAACGGGCGCGCAAGTGCAACGTGCAGGTGTATGGTGCACGTGTTAAGGTGTCCAGTGCACGTGTTCAGAAGTGCGGTGCGCCGTCACAATTGCAACGGTGCTGGCGCCGTCATATACAAAGTAATCTTGTAAAGTTGCAGTCTGGGATCCTCTCATTCTTGAGAGATTTATGGAACAACTAACCCCTCATGCTGCACCAGTGCATGTTAGCACACTTCACACGTCTATGAAATATTTTTATTTCTCAGACATGCAGGTTTCCTCTTGATGTTTTTCTTGACCGCAGAACCGTTGTAAGCCAGAACCAAAAATCACAATTTACAATTATAGCGATAGTCAATTCTCGATCGCTCATTTACTATTAAATTTAATATGAGCCTCTAGCCTCTGAGCTACCACGTCACTCCCTGTGCAATGTTTCTGTTCTTAAAAAAATAATTCTTAGTCTCATTATTCGTATGTTGAGGTTATATAAACGAAAGTTGCGACGTGTTACGATTTCCATCCGTCTTCAGAAGTTGGAAAAAAGCGTTTATATAGCGAAACATAACATTCGTAAGCAACAACCGCATGCAATTTAAGGCAAAGTTTTGTAGTTGGTAGGAGTCTTAGCTAAGTGCCTGTCATCATTTAGCTTCTTGTTGTTTGAAAGCATATTAAAGTTAATAACTCAGCAAATGCAATTTAAAACTTTGCTTTGTATTATTATTTATCTCTTATAAGCCAGTGATTGATTACAATCTAATTAAGTGGTAAGTGGTGTTGAAGCCCTAGATGGTAAATCGCACTTAGCGTGCCAAAAGCATATTCACTATAGTTTTGAAGACATTCAGATACAGTCTGGACATCGGACAGAAAGACAAACGTTGCAAAATTATCCCTTTGCTGCACGAAAGGAGCAATTTAGTTCGAATGGAATTAGTATTTTAAACGAAACTAACTTTATTTAATTCCCAACGTTTCGGGTACTTTACAGCACTCGTGGTCAAGTGGTGGGGGGGGGGGGGCACCGAGGTGTTTAATATCCTGATATCAGAGTTAGCACGGCTACTGGAATCGGTAATCTTGACGAATTTGTCTCGTTAAAAATATGCGTATGGGCCGGCTCAAACCGGAGCAATAAGGCTAAGGTGATCCCTGCCACGCTATCCACGGACTTCTGCAACATCAGGGGACTTCACATGAACTTAAACGCCGTTCACTACCACCTGAAGACAGCGAAGGCGGCAGGCGGAAGGAGGTAAAAGAACTAACTCACTATACAAACATAGCATAAATAAGCGTACTAACTAAGACAATCAAGTCCTAAATATTACAAACGGCCTATTACTAAACCTTTAGAAAGATCATTTGGCAGGATCAAAACATATTTATGTATCGGTTTTTTATCTATTATGTAAGAAGAAGAGGGAGGGGGGGGTGCGTTACAATATCAATTATATGTTACAAACCGGTAACTGCACTGGCGGAAACCATTACTAAAGAGAAAAATATCTGAAGGTAGCCTTGGTTAACTATTTAATTGAGATTTCGAACACCGCAGTCCCCTGTGGAGTGACCATCACCATAGGTGCTGTAAAGTACTCGAAAAATTAGGAATATAAAATAAATCAATATACTCTATTAAATCCCTAAAAATTACCTTTTTTTAATTTAAATTTGTTCTTCAATTTCCAATCTGATGATATTATGTCAAGAATGCATTTAGAATTACAATTCCTGCGCTAAACTGAAAGTTGTATAGAGTGCAATGTTGAACTGGTTCGCCGCGTATGGATGTGGCATCAGTCGTGTTTAGCCAGCATTTCACTCGCATTTAACATAATTTAGAGAATGATCTATGCGTACGTTGTTGTATGATTATTCACAATTACGCATCGCTGCAAAAAAATTGGATCAGATAACTGATTTATAATTACCGGTGGTCGTCTAGTGGTCGAAAACCTAAACCGTAATTCATTTAATTTTTAGGTATGCGTTTTAAGTAAATTATATTTCACTTTCAACTAAACATTAGTACCTATAAAATAAACGTTTTTTTTCCTTGACACACACTTCACAGACTTTTGTAAAAGGAAGCTCATTAAGTCATCATCATCATCATTACAGCCCCTTCACAAGTCCACTGCTGAACATAGGCCTCCTCAAGGAATGTACGCTCCTGAGTCACCTGCATACCTGTCAGTAATAATTATTTATTGGTAACATTTGAAATCTTTGGCGACAATCTCTACTCTTCATACTTTGTCCAAGTTCCCGACAGTTTGACCACAAATTATTAAGAGTTTGACGTGTAAATTATTGACATACACAGTACCTACTCTGAGACATTGACAGTATGAATGCCAACAAAAGACAATTTGTGCAAACGGCAATTATGTGTTTGATTGTGACAGTTCAAACTTAATCAAGTCAAGTTCGTGAAGAAGCGTAACTTTCGAGGTTATAATGAGTTTGTCAGGGACTAAACGCTCGCTGTAAATTTAACCAAAGAAAATGTTAATTGCACTTTTAAGTGCTGATTTATCGGGCGCTCGGTGGCGTGGCTGAAAACATGGAGGGAAAACATGCATGTCTGTAGAATAAGAAAATATTTCGAAGGCATGTGAAATCCACTGGCGGCACTGGTGATACCCTATACACCGGCCGTGCCAATATTTCTCGGGAAAACGTCGTCGAGTACCTGTAAAAACTTGTGTCTGAAGTCGAAATTTAAGGAATTCCCCCTGTAGTCTCCGCCAGAATTGAAAGGATGTGTAGTTTCGTGGTCACCTGGAAAAAAGGCCAAGTTGGCCTCTAAAATGCTTGGCGTGCTGAGCAGAGCGGGACAGTATTTCATGCCGGTACAACGCCTGCAACTGTACAAGGTGCAGGTTTGGCCACATGTGGAATACTGTTCCCGTCTCTGGGCTGGGTTCCACTGTACCAGCGCCTTCCAACTGACCGCATCAAACGCAGAGCGGCTCAAATCGTCGATGAACGAGTCCGAACCGACCTGACTAGCACTGCGAAGAGGTGTTTTATCTTTTATTGCATGTACTACGGGAAGTTCTCCGAGGAATTGTTCGGATTAATCTCCGCCGCCAAATTCCATGAACGCATGTCGCTACAAAATTCGCGATACCATCTACACCATCTGGATGCTTGGCAGTCCACCACTGTACGTTTTTTTATAGAAGAGGGGGCAAACGAGCATGCGGCTCACCTGATGTTAAGTGACTACCGCCGCCCATGATCAACCGCAACACCAGTGGAATTACAGGTGCGTTGTCGGCCCTTAAGAAAGGAGTAAGCTCTTTTCTTGAAGGTCCCTAGGTCGTATCGGTCCGGAAAAATTGCCGGTGGTAAACTATTCCACAGAGAGGTTGTAAGTGGAAGAAAACTCCTTTTGAAACGTACAGTGGTGGACTGCCAAACATTCAGATGGTGTGGATGGTATCGAGACGTTTGCCGCGTAGTGCGTTTCACTTGGAGTTTTTTCTCATACGACCCTTCTGTAAAATCGTTTACCAGTGGCAATTTATTGGACCGATACGTCTCAGGGACCTTTAAGAAAAGAGCTTACTCAAATCTAAAAGGCCAGCAACGCACCTGCAACTCTCTCAGTCTTGCAGTTGTTCATGGCCGACGGTAGTCATTTACCATCAGGTGCCCCACCTAATGGTAAATAACTATGTTCGTTTGCCCCCTATTCTATAAAAAATGGCAGTTACAAGAAGTATCACCAGTGCTGTCGTCCGCATAGCACGAAACGGTACATACTCGTAGCTTATTAGAATGAAAAAAGCTTTAAGATAAAAAATAAATGATCAGAAACGCAAAATCAGGCAGATATCTCATAGAGATTGAATGAATTTGAGACAGCTGGTGCGTAATGAATGGCACGTAATATAACGAAATAGGTTAGGTAAGGTTATTTTGTTACGGTTTCATTAAAATAAGATTGTTGTTTCTCAGCGTTACCGTAAGAAAAATGAAGAAATACGTTAGAGAGAAACAATGTTCTGTGTTTACGTAATGTTCTGCGCTTTGTGTGATGTATGTAACATGAAAGACACGAAAAGTAATAAGAAAGAACTGTGTATATAAAACAGCAATATTTACCGAACTTGGTAAGCTGTGATAATCACAAGGAGTAATACGGAGTATAAGGGTTTTTGTGTATGCGTTCTGTGTATGTTCTTAAAAAACGAACCGCTTGGATTTTCCTTGGTGCCTGCCTATGTAACAGAAACATTCTCGATGAAGTTATGCAACAACAGGACCATAGGGTTGTTTGGGTTTGTACCTAGAGGGGACTGCAAAAGCAATAGGCTGTACCTAGTAACTGTTGAGTCAGCGCTTTTGGTTCTACAAGGTATCAAGCAGAGCTCACATAAGCGTCCAAATTGTTTTGATATCGACTTATGTCAAGACGTATTAATTGAGTAATTATAATTATAATTAGAAAAAAAAATAGATTTTAAATAATAAAAAAAATACATTCCTGCAATCTTGACTGCAGCAGCCGGTAGGATCATCACACTTCGGTAGTGTTGCGTCATTCGCAAATTCGATATAAAAATCATTCGGAAACGGTGGTTCGCGGTGGGAAAAAAAACCAAGATGATCCTCGAACTAAAACAAATTTGTCGAGGAAGCGGAACTAATCCTGAACAATGAGAGCAGCAGGTGGTTGGTGAGTAGAACTTTTCACCAGCCATTCCACTGCCTTGGCGTTCTGTTATCTTGACATCAAACTTCTCTCATTTCAACATATTCTGGTTAAATAGTTTAAAAAATGTATGTTATAAATAATTTAAATTTGCCTTTTTCCATTAGTACTATATACTCGTACAAATATTAATTTTAAAAAGAAATATATTTACATTTTATTCCTTAATTATTTTGTATAACATTTAGCTATTTAGATTTCTTTTATTTTTATTTTATTTTCCTATTGTTTGTGTGTGTAAATTAATATATAATTATGGAGAATATTAGACTAATTTCAGGTGTTAAATATATTTTAAAGAAAATGCGAATATATTGTAACTAAAAACTAAATTTTAATGGCTCGAACAAAACATTAACAAGCCGCCTTATCGACAATGCAGCTGCATTAGTCGGTGAACGCAAGGATATTATAACATAACGATTGAGACACTATTAAATTGGCGAGACAGGCGAATACTTCGAAGAGATAATTTAGTTTTATTTTTAGTGGGTTTTAATTTGTTTTTGGTGTTTGTTACAGGAGGAACAGGCCCGCCGACGGAAGGAACAGGCCTGCCGACAGGAAGAACAGGCCCATTGACAGAAGGAACAGGCCCGTAGGTTGGAAGAGCTACAGCGAAGATCAGCAAAGAATAAATAATATAAGGAAAGTAGTAAAGTATGTAGACCACATTACCAAACTAGATACAGATCTTTCGGGAATTGTACCTATCATTTCCTATAACTTAAGACAAGTCGGGCCAGACAAACAAATCGTTTAATTAGTAAGCAAATTTAGGCAGAAAGAATGAATGAGGAAAGAGTAACAAAGCAAATTTATGTTGCAGAAGTGAACGGCAGATTCGGAAAGGGACGTCCTAGGCAAAAGTTTATCGTTTAACATAGAGTCTTGCCTCTAAATTAACAAAACTACATCGTATTGCTGCTCAAAATGTTTCGTTTAATCAAAAGTTTATCGACCAAATTGGCGATATATTGACAAAGGGCAAAATTAATAGCACCCTTAGTCGACGAACATGAATGCGTAGATATACGCTGATTGATTGGAGCTACAGCGTGGACAGGAGGAAAATTGGTGCAGACATTCATCGATGACATCCGCAACCTTGAAGTCAGAGCTGCAGTCAGGCTCGGGCACTACGAAATGCCTAAGGAAGCCTTGGCCCATGCACTGGAGGTAGTTGCCGTGTGGTAGGATCATCGTTCCCATCTCGTCTGGGAGGTTGCAGCAGCTACAGTTCGCGACGACTATAAAAGATACAACCCTAGGTGCTATAGCTGTGGGGAAAGGGGCCATCTTCTATCCAGCTTCCCTAAGCGAACTGTAAAAGGGGAAGGTGATTGATCCCGAGGGGGTAGTGTGACTAACACCACCGCCCAACAGCAGCATAAGACGAATTTGTGATCGAACATCGCATCGAAAAATGTCATGGCAGCGCGGATGCATTGTCAAAAAGACCTTGTCCTGGAGATTGTACTAGGCAAGATGGTAAGGAAGGTGTATCTGTGAGGATGCTCTGGACAGACCACCTCAAAAACAATGGGTTTTGACGAAGATTCACTACAGTGGATGCACAATCCAGTCCGCAGCAAAGGGAAATCTCCTAAGTTTCAAACTAAATGGGTTGGATTGACCGGACTGTGACAAGGATCAATGACGTAGGTAATCTACCGGATATAGAAAGGTGCAAGAGGCACTCCTAAGATCGTCCGTATTATGGGACTGATAATACTCGGGACAAGCATGTATTGGGAGGGGTAGTGTTGCGCGCCATAATTAATGGATGGTACAGTGCTAACTTGCGCCATCTAGTATCGAGTAGCAGGACCAGGAGAACTTTCTAGAAAATTTCATAGTAATACCTTTTACGCCTAGTCAGTCGGGGCCATATATACTCGAATATTCTAGATGTTTCAATAGAAGAGGCCTATATAAGGCTACTAAGAACCGCGACCGAGGCATTTTAGAATTGACAACATAAACGAATACTTCAAAGCGATAATTGTGTTTTATTATTAGTGTGTTTTAATTTGTATTGGGTGTTCGGTATTTAAAGTGTCAATTTTGGTAATTCAATTGGCAGGTTTTATTGTCACGAATCATAAGCTCTTAACATGATGGTTGGTTAGAGAAGTAATATCTACATGCAGATTTTCACAGGGTAAATTTATTTTTACGTGGAAGATTAAGTGTTAGTTGTTAGTAGTAGTTTTATATATTTTACTTCATCATCATCATCATTACATCCCTTCACCAGGCCACTGCTGAACATAGGCCTGCCCCTAGGGAAGGAAGGAGCCACCTACATCTATCGACTTCCTGCATATAATACTATGTCGTCCCCGTCACCCAATGGGGGGCCACCCTGCACTTCGACTGCCGGTACGAGGTTGGTACTCAAGAAACTTTCTTACCCATCGTTTATTGTTTTTCGAGCTATATGGGCAGCCAATTGCCACTTGCTAATCCTTGGGCTATTTCGGATACTCTGGTTCTACTGCAGATATCTTAATTTTAGACTATCATGCAAATAAACCCCAGGCCCTCTCAATAGCTTGCAAAGCGACGGTCAGATGCCTCAAATGGCCAGCAGCCACATTTGGCTTACCTATTATTTAAATTTTTTTGGGTGATGATTTGTCGATAGTTTAAAAAAACACAAACGCAAGAATGTCTTTTATTAACATTGTTTGATTTTATTTTATAATAGGTTATCAGAATCAGAATCAGAATAGTTTATTTGTCAAACATAGGTAGGTTTGAAGATCTTGCGAGGGTTACAATTAGTAGTACGCTATGTTTTGTCTTAAAGACATACAAATATAAGTGTGTGTTCGTATGAGAATCATGCAATAAAAATAAAATAGAATAAAAAAAATGAAATTATAACACCAATTAAGATTCTACATTGATAAAATTAAATATATGACAATAACAAAATAATATAATTAGTCGATATAATTTAAAGTTTATATAATTAGTCAAAATTATCATTCAAGAATTCGTCAATTTTATAGTAACATTTGTCTATTAGTAATTCATTAAGCTCTTTCTTAAATTTAAATGAGTTCATATTTTTATTGTATCTGGTAGTTTATTATAGATTTGTGGGGCAATACCAAAAAAGCTTTTTTTTCATAAGTGATGTTTGACATTTTATTTAACATAACCTATTAACGCATTGGATTCTTTCTAATTGTAGATAGTTTTTGAAAAAAAAAAATGGATACCTTTACAAAAATTGCTGATTCCAGAATTTGCAGTGAGTGCCAAAATATAAGTATATATGTAGGTATTTTCCCTTGCCAATGATGTTCTATTAAAATCATACTCATAAAAACAGCGTTTTAATGTCATGAAACGCTGTTTTTATGAGAATGACTATAATAGAATAAATAAGACGCTGTTTTATGAGTATGACTTTCCGTATGATCTAATTACTAAAAATATGCAACAATGAAATTTCAGGGGTATGAAAAACAATCAAAATTTAAGTTACAAAAGCATGTTGGTCGTTCCACATCTATATTATATAAAAATGCATTTTTCGGTAAACGTCACCAAGATATTTTTTTCATCTTTAAATTTTTATTTATCTATAAAACAATATTTATTTTTACCAATGTATAGATATTAACTAAACTAAGTATTTCAATTCATATAAATGCTTACAAATGAATACAAACTCTTCAAAAACTAAAAAGTATTTAAATGAAGTCACTCCGACACCGACGCGCAGTCCGCTCTCGACGATGTCCTAAAATGGATAACGACAGAGCTCGCGGGGGATTACAGAGCGACGGAGCACGCTCGCGCAGATATCTTCAATTTTAGGGAAAAATGATATTTTTAGAAGTAAAACTGAGCATAAAATATCAGTATTTTAAGACCTTTTTTAGTGTAAAACTAAACTCAGCAGAGAGGGACAGTATTTCATGCCGGCTCACCGCCTGTAACTCTATAAGGCGCAGATTCGGCCGCACATGGAATGAAATACTGTTCCCATCTCTGGGCTGGGGCTCCCCAGTGCCAGCACCTTCCACTTGACCGCATCCAGCGTAGGGCGGCTTGAATCGTCGACGACCGAGTGCTTTCCAATCGGCTCGATTCACTGGCTCTGCGAAGAGATGTTGCATCTCTTTGCATTTTCTTTCGCATATACCACGGGGAGTGCTCTGAGGAATTGTTCGGATTAATCCCAGCCGCCAAATTTCGTGAACGCACTATGCGGCAAACGTCCCGATACCAACCACACCATCTGGATGTTTGGCGGTCCACTACGGTACGTTCCACAAGGAGTTTTGTTCCGCGTATGACCTCACTGTGGAATGGTTTACCACCGGCTATTTTTCACTTTTCATTTTTTTGAACTGGGACCTTCAAAAAAAGAGCTTACTCCTTTCTAAAGGGCTGGCAACGCACCTGCAATTCTCCTGGTTTTTCGGTTGATCATGGGCGGCGGTAGTCACTTAACATCAGGTGAGCCGCATGCTCGTTTGCCCCTCTTCTATAAAAAAAATTTAAAGAGATGACAAATAAAGGCACCATTTGGGGATTTTCTTAAAGAATGGATTAACAAAAATAAAAACTTAACCTTAAAAATTAAAACCCTTATTGAATTGTTTATCATTCTGTATTTTTTCTTTGCAGGTTAAATTAACAGTTATTGGGATTTTCCTACTTAAATATCTAAGAATTTAGGCATTTCACCCGCTCTTAGTGCCTTTAACTTGTATAAATTTCATATTACCATTACACCCCTCACAAGTCCACTAATGAACAAAGGCCTCCCCCAAGTGAAGCCACAAAGCACGGTCCTGAGCCACCTGCATCCATCGACTTCCTGCATGTCTTACCAAGTAGTCACTCCATCTAGTGGTGGGTCGCCCTACACTACGCCTACTGGTACGAGGTTGTCACTCGAGAACTTGTCTTCCCCATCGGTTATCGGTTCTTCGAGCAATATGGTCGGCTCATTGCCACTTCAGCTTACTAATCCTTTGAGCTATGTCGACCACTCTGGTTATATTGCGGATATGCTCATTTCTGAGTTTATCACGCAGAAAAATTCCGAACATAGCCCTCCCCATAGCTAACTGAGTGACCTTGAGCGTCCTCGTACGGCCAGCAGTGAAGGATCACGTCTCAGATCCGTAAGTCATCACTGCCAACATGCACTGGTTGTACAATCTAGTTTTCTAAGTTTGAGGTATACCTGACGAGAAGATGTGTCGTAATTTCCTGAACGCTGCCCAGCCGAGTTGAAAGCGTCGATTGACCTCTCGGTCGAAGTTGGACTTATCTAGTCGGACTGTTTGTCCCAGGTACTCGTAAACAATTTCGAGCATAGTGCTCCCAACAACTACCGGCATCGGTGTGGACATAGACATTAAACATGATCTTTGTTTTGTCGCTTTTTCGCTCGTTTTTTTTTTAATTCGTGTGTTTCGGAAATTATATTTAGGTACAAATTACATACTGATGAAATATAAATAATATTTTTGATCTTAGCGACATAACAGAAAAAACGGAACTGGTTATTTGAATAAAAAATCATAAGTGCAATTAGTTTAATTTAAATTTTCGTGTTTTTAAAAAATACTAAAAAAAAGGGCTCGAAAAAATAGATTTTCTCAAAAAAGAAAGGAACTTGAAAAAAAATTACAAAAAGTCGGTCGGTCGGTCTGGGCTCGAACCGGGGTTTTAAGATTCTGTGACCGACCATTATACCAATTAAGCTATTTATAATCACTAACAATACGTCAAAATTTACCTTCTTATTCTAACGATATTGTAGCAGTTTTTCATTGCCTAAAACACGGACAAAAAGACATTTTCTAAAAATAAATCCTAGCTAGATCGATTTATTATCCCCGAAACTCCCTGGACACAAAATTTTATGAAAATCGTTGGAGCCGTTTCCGAGATCCCGATTATGTATATATATATATATATATATATATATATATATATATATATATATATATACATACAAGAATTGCTCGTTTAATAGTATAGGACAAAGTGTTTGGTTGTTTTTTTAATTTGTTTTCGGTTAATAAATTTTCATCATTGTTTCATTACATGCTATCAAAGTCTCTGCTATTGAAAAAGTTCAAAACTCAAAATCTCAAAATTATTTACTGTTGAATATAAGCCTCCATACTTAGTTGCCACGCTTTTTAAAAGCAATTATTTTGAAAAACATTTCGAAAAAAAATATTATAATCGTTGATGCGTCTTTAAGTGATCGTGTAATTTCTGGACGACTCTGTCGAAATGATAACAAAAATGTGGTGGAGCCACGTGTCTAAGGCTGCCGAAGTCTAGTTCCCCGGTCGAACCTTGAACCTATTACGCGAGATATTAACTAAAGTGGACTGTATATGCGATTGCTTCTACGCTTACGAAAAAGCGACTACTATAGCATGCGGTACAATGCACTCGCTCTTCCCTAAAACTAAAACTATTATTGTGCCAAATCGATGAAAGGGAATCCTGCCTGATTAGGAGAAAAACAAAATTGGAGCGGGTTGAAACAATTATATCAGGCAGTATTATTAGGAGTGTTGACTCACCGGGGTTTCTTATATCCTGTTGAGCACTATAGCTGCAACTTCTGGAACTTCTTCTGGAACACTCCGGAGAGAGGCGGTGCGCGACTATATCTCACACGAGGTGAGGCGGGTCTCCTGGAGCTCGACTGCTTCCAGGCTAAAGCGGTTTCTACTAGCGGTGTGGTTTCAACGACGACTGGCGCGGCGGGAAGAGAGCTGTTGTTCCAATGACTGGCGCGGCGGGAAGAGAGCTGTTGTTCCAATGACTGGCGCTGCGGGAAGAGGGCTGTTGTTCCAATGACTGGCGCGGCGGGAAGAGGGCTGTTGTTCCAATGACTGGCGCGGCGGGAAGAGGGCTGTTGTTCCAATGACTGGCGCGGCGGAAAGAGGACGCGCAACGGTCGCGCGTGCCTTATATACCTGGCAAATACTTTAAAGGCGTTAAATTCAAAAAATGTGCTGGAGTTAGAGCCAGCGGTTCCGAGGGGTCACTAGACAACGTACGACAAAGTGGGCGACTATTCATTACGCATTCAATTTGAGCGAGCACCGTACTTAGCTCTTCGAAGGACAAAATTTGATCTCCTATTACTCGGTATAAATGACTCTTTAGACTCTTGATATTAGTCTCCCAATTGCCCCCAAAATGACTCGCGGCTGGGACTTTCAGAGACCACTCAATGCGGTTCTCGGCTAGAATGTAAGCGAACTCCGAATTATAATACTTGCTAGCTAAGAGCTCATGTAGTTCCGATAGAATACGTTTTGCACCGACGTAGTTCGTACCGTTATCCGAATACAATCTACTTCCAGGGCCACGGCGGGAAAGAAATCTTTATTTCCGAAAATTTACGAAAAGTCGCACAATTATATAAATTACCGTGTTTATCTTTACATACTATACAAGTATGCTGGAGTGATGTTGGCGTAGCGGTTACGTAAGTTAACGACCCTGCTATTTTAGATGGTTGAGTCTGTCTACGGTCGACGCACCTTTTAATCTCCTGTTTAACGTTCGGAGAGCGCTGCATCACCTTTATTTGATCTCGCACGAACGATGCTAATGAATGAAAGGAAGGCTCTCCGAGCTACGATGCTCCATTTCAAACGCACGCACGGTGTCGGGGTCCAACTTCTTTAGTGCAATATGGAGAAATACCACGAATCGTCGACGACCGAGTGCTTTCCGATCGGCTCGATTCTCTGGAACTGCGAAGAGATGTTGCATCCCTTTGCATTTTCTTTCGCATATACCATGGAGAGTGCTCTGAGGAATTGTTCGGATTAATCCCAGCCGCCAAATTTCGTGAACGCACTACGCGGCAAACGTCCCGATACCATCCCCATCATCTGGATGCTTGGCGGTCCACCACTGTACGTTTCAAAAGGAGTTTTCTTCCGCGTACAACCTCTCTGTGGAATAATTTACCACCGGCGATTTTTCCGGACCGATACGACCTGGGGACCTTCAAAAAAAGAGCTTACACCTTTCTAAAGGGCCGGCAACGCATCTGCAATTCCCCTGGTGATACAGTTGATCATGGGCGGCGGTAGTCACTTAACATCAGGTGAGCCACATGCTCGTTTCCCCCTCTTCTATAAAAAAAAACCACGTCCATAAGATCATTAAATTTCAAATTCTTAAGTGCAGCCACCGATGCCACAAATTTATCTAGAAACTGCTCTAAGCCGTTGATGTTCGCGGATGATATAGGTTTAAGATCGAATATCTGGTTCAAATATTCGGAAGCTAACATTCTCCTAGTTTTAAGCGTTTCGAATATTAATAAGTAATTGTTTGCTGTAGGTGTAAAACCAGAGCAGATCGACTGTGCCCTGCCACTAAGTTTACTAATTAAGTAATATAATTTTTCAGCGTCCGATAACGATGGGTTATTGTGTATATTGTTTTGAAAACTACTGAAGAAGAAGGGCCACGTCTTAATATCACCATTGAATACTGGAATATCTATTGGCGACAACCTAATTGAGTCACGTGGACGTACCTGTGTTTCCGGCTTTGCTTCGTTTTGAGATTGTAGGGATTTCGCAGTTCTTTTCACGCGACACAACATATCTTCGAATGCCAGCAGCGGTTGGTAGTTCACTATGTATTTCGGGTCGATTTGTAATTCCAAATGATTAATTTGGTCTAATATTCTTTCGTAATCTATCCGCAAAGAATCTATCGTTTCGATTTCATTCAAAAAGGTTTCCCGCACTGCTTCTATATTAATGTTCTTTATATAATCACTTATATTCTGCATACGCGAAAAGAGTATGTCCCTCTTGGCATAAAGCGTTTTAATTTTGATTTCACTTCCACTAACTGCCATTTTAAATTATTATAATAAAGTTATATTAATCACAATTAATCTCACAACGCACAAACAATGAAGGATGGACACTCGGTATGCCGTATTACGTAATTAAATCGAACACCTGCGCAGCGAGTCGAGGTGACGCGTCATTTGCTAAACTCAATATTTTTATCAAGATTGTGGGTAAGCGTATCAAACGGTTCCTATAACACTGTTTCAATTATTTAATAAGCTTTAAATTTAACCAAATACGAGCGCTATAAAACGAATAATTCTGTTTGCGAGTACCTAATCAAAATTTAAATTTAAACGAACACTATTTAAGTCTATTCCATAAATTAGAGTGCATTATCTAATTAATTAATTCAACAATTCGACCAAATCCTGCCGAAGTGACCATAAAATGGTGGAGCCACGTGTCTAAGACTGCCAAAGTCTAGTTCCCCGGTCGAACCTTGAACCTATTACGCGAGATATTAACTAAAGAGGACTGTATATGCGATTGCTTCTACGCTTACGTAAAAGCGACAACTATAGCATGCGGTACAATGCACTCGCTCTTCCCTAAAACTAAAATTATTATTGTGCCAAATCGATGAAAGGGAATCCTGCCTGATTAGGAGAAAAACAAAATTGGAGCGGGTTAAAACAATTATATCAGGCAGTATTATTAGGAGTGTTGACTCACCGGGGTTTCTTCTATCCTGTTGAGCACTATAGCTGCAACTTCTGGAACTTCTTCTGGAACCCTCCGGAGAGAGGCGGTGCGCGACTATATCTCACACGAGGTGAGGCGGGTCTCCTGGAGCTCGACTGCTTCCAGGCTAAAGCGGTTTCTACTAGCGGTGTGGTTTCAACGACGACTAGCGCGGCGGGAAGAGAGCTGTTGTTCCAATGACTGGCGCGGCGGGAAGAGAGCTGTTGTTCCAATGACTGGCGCGGCGGGAAGAGGGCTGTTGTTCCAATGACTGGCGCGGCGGGAAGAGGGCTATTGTTCCAATGACTGGCGCGGCGGGAAGAGGACGCGCAACGGTCGCGCGTGCCTTATATATCCTCGGCTCCGATGATTACGTGACATTCTAGAATCATCTTCTTGCCCCTCCCACCCCACCACCCCGATGTGTCGATAGGAGGGTATGAATGATATCGTTTTCGGAAAGGAACACGCGACTTGGCACCTACCGTCAAATATAATAATACGAATGGTTTTCCGCGCAACCAAAATGTACGCTTGGCATGCTAGTTGTTGAGTGCCGTACCACTACCCTCGTACTATATACTATATGGCGGGACTGGGTTCAGCAGTTTTGAATGACTACACCATTATTTCAGTCGCCAGATCCTCATCCAGAACCGTATATAAGAAAGGTTAAAATTTGGACTAATAACTGACAATAAATTATAATGTATAGATGAAAATGATTTCGCCGGTAGAAGAAGTATAGGGCGAGACCCCACTAGAAAAAGTGAAGACCTAGTAAGACATGCAGAAGGTCGACCTTGCTTAATAGCATATCTTGGGGAGGCCCATTTTCAGCAGTGGACTTGTAAGAATGAAATGATAATAAATTTATTTTTATTTGTGCTTTAGCCAATTCAAAAGATTAAACAAAAAAAAACATTGTACTTGTAACAATGCCAAATCTTATTTACTCACAGGGTTTTTCACCTGTGAGGGTTTTAGGGTCAGGCAGTGTCCGTGGCGCTATGCTAATGCGCGTTAAGAACACTTTACAACAGTTTTTCGAAATATATTTCGAATTTCTTAGACATGACTGTTTCATGATAGTTTTTTCACCGTCGAGAAAGTGCTAACACATTTAAGTCAACACTTAATAGTGCATTTAAAATTTGATTGATGCCGGTACCAATTATAATCATATAAATATTAAATTACGTATTTATTTACGCTAAAATTAAAAACAAAACCAACCTCCGAATCCCGGGCACAGCCTCTTTTCATTTGTATTATTTATGTTTTATGCATGTCGTGTAGGATTTCATTACATATGTTTTCCTTTTTAAAAATCACCACTTTAAATTTAAATAACTATTCTAATGATGCCGATGTTAAATCGAATTCAAATTTTTTTATAGGATGGGGTGACAAACAAGCACACAGTCCACCTGATGGTAAGTGGTTGCTGTGGCCCATAGAAATCTACATCTGTCTTCGATTACGAAACAAAATGCAGATGTGTTGTCACCCGTGAGGATCAAGATGGGATGCCTCGTTTCCAGTAAAAGGGTCTCCGTTTCTCTACACTCATCATACGAAACACAGCAGCATTAAGCTACTATTTTACGCTGGTATTCTGTGAGCTTGGTCCTTCCCCGTTCGAGCTGACAGACTCGTGCTACAACCATAATATGAGGGACATATTTACCAAATTTTCTTATTCAAAAAGAATCTGCCAGAATCTGTAAGTTTAGTAGTAATATCACACGATTAAACATCCTTACTCTTTATTCTGCGGTAATATCATGGGAATACTTCTTAGCTCCTACCTAGATTGTATTTTCTGCTTCCTTACAATATATTATATATTATTTGTTGTTTTATATTGGTAACTTAGTTCACTAATTACCTATAGACTTAAAAGACTCCTAATAAGATCTAAATAACATAAAATATTGAAAATTAAAAGATAGGCATGCGGAATGAAAACACAACACAAAACATCCAAATACTTGTTCTCGGTTCATAAATCAGCATCCTTAACACCACGAAGCTGTGAGATTCACATATGGAAATACAAGGTCATAAAAACGGTCTTACAACCCTCTCCTTACAGCCAATAAATAAAATTTACGGAAAGATACTGACAAGATTTACGAGCTATGACGGAACTTCTGCACTTGTATTTCCATATTGAATGTTTTATTATTAATCAGGTCTTAAATTCTTTGAACAGATACTGCCAGAATCCCTAACGTGCAAATATTTTTGTTTGAATTAACAAACGAACTTATAGTCTACCTGATGGTAAGTGGCAAATAAATGAGGCTACAGATATGTAATCCACCTCTGAAGACTAAGATGGAGTACTTCACAGCCAGTAATCGTGTGAACGCACTGTTCAAAAAAAGAAGTTCCACCACCTAGTGCATTGTCAGTGAATTATAATTTATGTATTTTTATTCTCTATTAATCAATTATCATAGATTTCAAGTAAAAAAAAACAAAACCAAATTTAAATACAATTAAAAATTAATTCTCTATTATCATCTCAAGTATAAAAATACTTAAGGGGATGGTACCTAACTAGACTGACTTCTAAGACGTAAAGAAGTCCTACTACCCAGCTGCACCGCATGCTAAACAGCATTATGCTGCTATTTAACGTTGGTATTCTGTAAACGCACGTAAATGCACGATAATAATATATCCGCGGTATAGTAGTTCTATTACGTTTCATACATAACACGATATAATTTTAATTTTAGTTTAAAAATAATATAATACAATGTTATTAATTTATTTTCAGGTGGTGACTGTGCTGGAATTTAAGTCAATAAAATATGAAGCAATTAATTTAAAATCACCATGCTAGAAAAATAAAGCTAATTTATCTGTAAATTACTTTAAAAATATTTAGATTTTTTTAATTAAAATTAGAAAGGAAAATATATTTTCATTCAAACACGAATTAAGAAATGGACTGGAATAAATGCGCATATCTGCAACGATCACGTTCATCTCCATTTATGCATATAATTGCATCGGCATTTTATTATCGGCTGCGTACTAATAATGTTTTTGTATATTACAAAAATGTTACAATATAAAAAAATTAGAAATTAATCTTAATTATGTTGGAAAGAATCAGAAAAGACTACTCTGTAGCGCTGTAGCTTAGCAATGAATTGTGGGTTTGAATCCCGCATGGATCAATGTATAAAGTAAAAAAGTAAAGTTACAACCTATATACGTCCCACTGCTCTCCACAGGCCGCCCCTCATTTCTGAGAGGGTTTTAGGGCAAGGAAGTGTCCACCGCGCAGCTTCAATGCATGTTGGCGTATTTCACATGTCTTCCAAATATTTTTTTTCTTAGTCCTCAGACATGCAGGTTTCATCACGATGTTTTTCTTCACTGTAAATCAGCACTTAAAATTGCAATTAACAATTTTATTGGTGCCGGCGGGGATCGAACTCGGGTTACTCGTGCTCTGTTATATTATATAACAGAACGCGAGTAACATAAAAAAATATATATTTTTAAATTATTTATAAAGAATATTAACAATGCTAAGACCTAAAACCATGCTAAAACCTCTATAAATTCAGTTAATCATGTCAATGATATCTTCGCTAGTGTGGGAAAAAACCTGGCTAATTCTATTCCCTTTGTCAGCCCATCTTCTAATGCTAATAGCTACCTTAACAATTGTCAAAGTTCATCATTTGTCCTTTTGGAAGCTGACCCCCAAGAAGATGCTTGTGTACTTATGGATCTCAAATCGGAAAGTGCTCCAGGTTGGGATAACATTTCCACAAAGTTCCTCAAGCTGTCCAGAGATCTTGTGGTGCCTATCATTTGTCACCTGACAAATCTCTGCTTCAGGGAGGGAGTCTTTCCGTCACCTCTTAAACAATCAATTGTGACGCCGGTTTTTAAGGGTGGCAAGAAAGATGATATAAATAATTATCGGCCGATTTCTGTTTTACCGTCTATATCTAAAATTATCGAAAAGTTAATTAACACTCGACAATTAAAATTTCTAAACAAATTCAATATACTATCTGATTCACAATTTGGGTTTAGACAAGGAAAGTCTACAGATGATGCTGTCTTAGCACTAACAACTCGAATCTCAGACTGCCTTGATAGTGGGAAAAAATGTATAACGGTCTTTCTCGATTTAAAAAAGGCATTTGATACAGTCTCCTTGCCCATCCTTATACAAAAATTAGAACAGTGTGGCATGAGAGGTACACCACTTAATTTGTTAAGAGACTACCTGTTTGGTCGAACCCAAAGAGTTAAAATTGATGACTATATAAGTGAGGAGCTACCGATCTCCTTTGGCGTTCCACAAGGCAGCGTTTTGGGCCCGTTTTATTCCTTATTTACATAAATGAGCTTTGTAATATAAATGTAGATGGTGGTCACGTGTTCTCATATGCTGATGACACTGCACTGTTTTTTATGGCGACTTCTTGGGATACAGTATTTAAACTTGCACAATCCGGGCTATCCAAGGTGTGTAACTGGCTACAATCAAACTTACTTACATTAAATATAACCAAAACAAACTATATATGCTTCTCCAATAGTAAAAAAACACACCCAAACTTAGATTTAAAACTAAAAATAAATACATGCAATAACCAAAACATGTATAACTGCAATTGTCCTGAAATAGAGAAAGTCAACAGCACCAGGTACTTAGGAATAATACTTGACCAACGATTATCTTGGCATCCTCATATAGATTTTATTAATAACAGAATCAGAAAGTTAATATGGATTTTTAAATCTTTAAGATATGTAACCACACTTGTGTGCGTAAAATGTGTGATGTGTTTAATATGTGATGTGTTTTACTATGTATTTTTTATGTTTATGGTTTAAATGTACATGTGGCGTATTTGAGCAATAAATGTTTTCTTTCTTTCTTTCTTTCTTAACCACTAACAAGCTTATCAATCAAATATGCGTTGCATTAGTTCAGTCAGTCCTGGGATATTGTATCCACATATGGGGTGGAGCTACAAAAACAAAATTTCTTGAAGTTGAGAGAGCGTAACGTTGTTTACTAAAGGTTATGTATTCTAAGTCGTACAGTTTTCCTACAGCGGAACTCTATCAATACAGTGAATTATTATCAGTGAGAAAGTTGTATATATTGCAAACTGTTCTAAAACTCCACAGGTCTTTACCATTTAATTATAATAATCTAAATAAAAGAAGAAACAGGTTTATTTTAAAATCGCAGAAAACTAAAACAACATCAGCTAAACGACACTACAAAATACAATCAGCTCACCTATATAATAAAATTAATAAAATCATTGAAATATACCCTTTAAAATTAAGAGATTGTAAAAATAAATTATTTAATTGGTTGCAGCCACTAAGTTATACTGACACAGAAGATCTTCTCTCAGTGTGAATTAGTGGGTATAAGATATGTATTTTACAGCCGCTGGTCTATGCAACAGTTGTGATTATATTTATGTTATAATATTATCTTATCAATATGAAATATGAAAGAAATAAAAAAGGTAATATGAAAGAAATATCGTAATATTTCTTTCATATTACCTCTGTTCTTAAATATTATAAAACTTAATTTAAAATGTTTTCAGCTCTAGTTCCCTATCTTTAGAATTATGATTTATAACAATAGTTTTTTTTGTAAATTTAAATTCTAGATTTAAGGAAGCTCGAAACATCCAATGTATAGTATGTAAGCATCATGAAAGGGCGGAGCTGCCTGCCACAAGTATATATACAGTGTGTCCGGTCACGGACTAGCGATATTTTAGGTACTTATAATACAGCTACTTTAATATAAAAATACACTACACACTGAGATCTAATCCCCTCCCCCTCTATTTGGCAGCCATTTTGTTTTTTTCTTGAGATATTCTCTACGCGTTTACGAAACTTGTTACGTTACGAACTCTGAAAGTTTTAGTCTTACTGAGATAAAAATTAACTCATTTGGAGGCCAATAATATTGTTTATCGTTTACATTATCAAAATTTTTGTTGATATACTTGTAACTTTGAAGAAAAAAAATTTAACTTCAAATAAATATCAAAAAATATGCTAATCGGCAAATTATTGTAAATTACTGCAAAAACAACCCCGTTCACCCTTTTTATTTTTATACTAGATCGACAGATTTTGAGTTAAGCTACAATACAACATAAAGTTTACAGCTGTATCTTTATTACTTTGAGAATTATTGTTGTTTGTATCAAATGTTTATATCAAATGTTTGTATCAAACAACAATAATTCTTAAAGTAAGTACTCCCTACTAATTACACATCAGCCTGCATACGTGGATATCGCCGTGGATATTCCAGTTGTGGTTGATTCAGAAGATGTTGGAATAGTCTCCCACGAACTAGAGAAAATGAGGAGTATATTGGAGGAGACGATTATGGAAACGCGCAGCATAGTTGTCGAAAATTGACCGCGACTTTCCCACATACCCCTAAGCAAGTGGATCTTGGCTGTCATTCGGGCTATTAACCCAATACCGAAGACCTATTTGGAAGTCAGCGGGGACCTTTGAGAGACGGATTCAATTTTTTTTGGCACCGCACTGGCAGTCTGCCGTATTATTAGCGCCAAACTTCCCACGGCTGGACGCGTTACTACACAAAGTATCTCCATCCCAACATGGAGAAAAAGAATTGAAGAACGTATCGCAAAGGCAAATGCCCTCATTGGTAGACTGACAAGTTTCAAGTCTGGTAATAATAGGCCGAAAGTTGTGCGCACCGTTATAATGGCGTTTGCTGGGACAAAAATCAGTTTTCTTCCCTTTTTACCCAGTTTGTTCCATTTACTACAATATGGATTTCCTTGTTTATATATTTTATTGATAAATTTATAAAAGTAATAATTAATAATTGGTATAGCATAGTCTATATATTTATTTGCATTAATATTTAATCCTGGAATCTAAAAAGTAGGGCACATTTTTTCAATGGATTTTTTTTAATAGGAAAAAGGTGACAAGCGAGCACACAGTCCACCTGATGGTAAGTGATTGATGTGTCCCGTAGACATCTACATCTATCCTCGTTTGCAAATCAAAATGCAGATGCGTTATCAGCCTTGAGGGCTAAAATGGAATGCCCCTTTTCCAGTAAAAAGGGTCTCCGGGTCTCTACACTCACCATACGAAACACAGCAGCATTAAGCTCCTATTTGAAGCTGGTATTCTGTGAGAGCGTAGTCCCTCCCCGGTCGAGCCGACCCATTGATGCTACAACTATATAATTAATATAACTGCAGCCTGGCTCTACTACGTAAAAAAAACGTACGTACGTTTTTTTTTAAATTAAATAAATTTTAATAATTAATTAAGATATATATATATATTATTATTAGCTCTAAATCAAAGGTCTCTTCGTAAGGTTTGTCTCTCTCGCACGCCTCAAGCTTGCGCAATTTTAGTTCTTGCCAAGCTTATCACAGTCCTTCTTAGTGTATTTAATAGTCAAACTTGTCAACGCCTAAAACCATTTTTACAGAATGGGATTATTAGAGTGGGTGGTAATTTATTTAACTCGCATTTAAGTTTTGCTCAACGACACCCTATTGTTTTATCGCGTAAGTATCATATTTTGAATTTATTAGTCGATTATCAACAAAAATTGATTTGTCACGCTGGCCCGGAATTGTTGATGTCTATTTTGCGTTAGAACTACTGAATTCTTTCCCCTCGCAACTTAATTTGCAATCGGGTGCATAGATGTATCTCTTGTTTTCGTGTTCGTACTAGGCCACCATTCCCGGAAATGGTAGTGTCAGATCTACGAAAGCGTATGTTTGTATTTTCCTATGTTTGACTACTCGCGCTGTACACATAGAGCTCGCAGATGATCTACGCACGGCTAGATTCATGGATGCATTTAAAAAAAATCTTTTTTACCTCGGCCCCATAGGTGCACTCAGATAATGGTACGAACTATGTAATAACAAAACGTATTTTATCAGAATTACATGGGTTTTTAACTTTTAATTATTACAATTCGGAGTTTGCACGTGTTTTAGCTGAAAACTTCATCGAGTGAATGCTAAACGTCGCAAGTTATTTTGGGGGAAATTGGGAGACCAATATTAAAAGTCTAAAGAGTCATTTATATCGCGCGAGCAGAGATTAAATTATATCTTTTGAAACAATAAAGCACTGCACACGCATGCACGGAATAGCCGAGAAATAGCTTTAACTCCAGCACATTTTTTAAATCTTACGCCTTTGAAGTACCTACCTGCTATAGATATAGACGATGATAAACTCCATGTTATTTCACGTCATAAATTATTTGACAAGCTTGTGCAGCCATTTTGTAAGCGTCGGAGGATGGAATATCTACATACGTTGCAGTAACGCCAGAAATGTTACACAGCAGTTAACCCATTAACCGTCGGAACTTTAGTTCTTTTCACTAAAGAGAACGCGCCGCTTCTTCATTGGCCATTAGCAATCTTTGAAGAGGATTTTAATTCAATCAAGAGATTTCATTTTCATATATGCATCCTATTGTAAGTCTCTGTCCTTTACTTAACCAATAGTTTTAAAATTGCCTTTCTAGGTTAGGTTATTACTTAAAACTAAATCTTTGTAGTAGCTTTAGTTATTTTGAAGGGAACCTTTCAGGCCCGGGGGGAATGGTTGCGTCATCGCACACCCTTGCATTTTGTACTTGTCGTTGCATTTTGTTAGTTAGAGCCGTGGTAGCTCAGATGGTTAACGCTCGCTGTAAATATAACAGAACGCGAGTAACCCGGGTTCGATCCCCGCTGGTACCAATGAAATGTTGTTAATTGCAACTTTTAGAGCTGATTTACCACGTGCTCGGCGGTAAAGAAAAACATCGTGAGGAAACCTGCATGTACGAAGAATAAGAAAAATAAATATTTTGAAGACATATGAAGTTAGCCAACCTGCATTGGAGCAGCGCGGCGACACTTCCTTGCCCTAAAACCCTCCCAGAAATGAGGTAAAGCCTGTGCCCAGCAGTGGGACGTATATAGGCTGTAACTTTAGTTTTACTTTACCATATAGCCGCCATAACCTTCCTCCACATCCGTTTCGTCCCACACGGGTCAGCCTTATGGGGGGGGGGGGCTAGATATTGGTAGTCACATCTTGTTCGTCCAATGAGAGGCACGCTCCGCTGAGGTGAGGTTGGGGATGGTAGGAGCGGTAAAAAGGACGTGCGCTGCCTCCGCTCGACCAGTGCAATACATATTTTCGTCGTGTTCGGAAGAATTCCCCAGGTGAGTACCCCTCCCTTAATTTACCGTTAGCACTAGAAAGCTGAAATTAGGTACCAATATGTGTATCAATCACGCCGACAAAGTGGTAAAATAAAAATTGGAAAAAATTGTTTTATTAGGGTAGCCCTCCTATATGTAAAGTGGGAAGTGATTTTTTTTTAATTTCAACCCTAACGTGTGATATAATGTTGGAAAGGTATTTAAAAATGAATAGGGGTTTACCAGAATCATTTTTTGATAATGTCAATAATTTCGGAAATAATCGCTCCAAAATTAAAAAACAATGTGTCCCCCCCCTCTAACTTTTTAACCATAAGTTTAGAAAATATGAAAAAAATCTGGAAAGTAGAACTTTATAAGGACTTTCTAGGAAAATTATTTTGAACTTGGATGGAAACAACAGTTTTTGTACAAACTCATAAGTGGGAACACTTGCTGTGACGGACGGGAAACTACGGAACCCTACACTGAGCGTGGCCCGACACGCTCTTGGCCGCTTTTTGTTCCTTTTCTGCAGCAGCTCATATTTCATCGTGTTGGCTAATACATTAAACTAATTTATAGCAAGTATATTGTTCAAAGTTCGCCACGTTCCACGTCCGCCATTTAGTTTTGGTTCATTTTGAACCACACTTGTACAGTCCACTAGATCGTTCGCCCCGCCATACTTTTCGTCATTCGCGCAACCAAGCTCGATTAAATGACGTTAATTTTCTTACACAATTATATTATTATTTCTTTATTCTGTAAATATAATTAAATAATTTTAACATATTTCTCGTCTTATTTCATAGATAACCTGTTTAAAACATTCATTACATGCATTTTAATATTTTATATTAAAAGATAATGATATCTATAATCAATATTTTAAGCGTTTCTGACTTTATTTTTTGCAATGTTAGACACTCATGTGAGTTGAATAGAAAGCTCTTACCATGCCTTTCTATTTTTTATATCACATAGCCGACTGTCACGTAATGCATGACGCTAAGTTAATACAAATATCTTCTTTTCTTTCAGAAAGTACCATTTTATAGAATTAATTTAAATTCGACATTTATTTTAAGAAACAATAAATGATTTAATGAGATGTTTATCTCGCTTCGCCAACAATAAGCGACCAGTGACAATTTAGGGTTACGTTAATTAACAAAACTGTCACTGTCATTGTTTAATAAAATTCTTTCTGAGTTGATACGACCAAAATTAAAAATATTTCTGCCAGGAAAGGAATCTTTTTTGACGGGCTGAGCTACTTTTGTTAAATATTCATTTTTATATCTGAGCATTAAATCTCTGTATTTAAAAATCAATTATTGTCTGTCAGTTTGCAAAAACTTTTTAAAAAGATTTTGATGATTTTTTTTATGTGTGCATATGAGGGTATCCTGGGATTATTTAAAAATTTTAAAAATTCAGTTCGACCCGATAAGGGGCACTGTTGGGCAAATCCGGGACGGATATAAATTGTACATTTTTCATGTTAAAACTCTTCATAATTTTTGTATCAGTTAAGCAGTTGCTAAGTGATTGGTTGCGGTGCTGTGGATTTAAATCCCGCACTAGTGTTAGTGATCTACAATTAGTGGTTCCGACTCTGTGTCAGCCCAAGTACAATATGTGTATGTATCATATTATATGATGCAAGAGATCCTAGTGGTAACGTTTTATAAAATCATAAAATATACCAATTATTTATTGAATACTTTATGTACATATAAAATAATGGGAAAATAAAGGGAACACAACATGTAAAACAGCACTTTATCGTAATTATCATCATTAAACCATATCAAAATAAATTGCCTCATAGGGGATTTCTTCTAATTGTCAAATTTGGCAGGCGGGTTGGCAGCCGTTATTAATTCTTATAATTTCTGTTGTTATTAGCAAAGTGTTGTTTCATATCACCTTTTTCATTTCCTTCTGTCGCAAGGGTGTGTAGTATATAAAGTATTATATGGGGTATTCGAGTTTTTATATAGTAGTACATAAAATTCGAATACCCATATAAATACCCGAATTTAAGAGGAATATTAACGGCTGTTACTATTTATTGGCGACTCGTGAGCGTTAACAGCAACTTAAGAAAGTCACTATCAAGATTTATTGTTAGATCGTTTCTATAGAATGGAATTATTGCAACATGAAATGAATTTTGTAGGGATGTGTTAAAATAATTTTGTACTGAAAACGGCGAAATTTAAAATGTCTAATTATATAGACGTTGACAGCTGTTCTCGACATCAACATTCATTATAATAAATTACGAGGCACCTGCTGAATACAGGCCTCCCTTATAGAATTACTCATAGGTGGATATTAAGAATATTTAGTATATTTGAAGCTCGTGTTCACACACGCCATAGTATTTTTATTATTTTAGTAATGTAATAAAATAAAAAATAAATAAAAAAGATCAGTAAAAGATCTTTGAACTAAATTTGATTATTTTAATGTTTTAAAAATGCTCTGTATACTTAATTTTATTTTATGAAATAGTTTGAAAAAAACCATATCTTCTCACTAGAAAGGTCTTCTTAACCATGTGTGCATATATTGGTCATGGACAAACAGGCCCAGAAAAATTATTTGCCGGCTACAAAACTATAAAAAACTTATTACTAATAATTTCATGTCTTTTTTTTTTTTTTTTTTATAGAATAGGCTGACAAACGAGCACACAGTCCACCTGATGGTATGTGGTTGCTGCGGCCCATAGACATCTACATCTATCTTCCATTACAAATCAAAATGCAGATGCGTTGTCACCCGTGAGGACTGAGATGGAATGCCTCATTTCCAGTAAAAAGGGTCTCCGGTTCTCTACACTCACCATACGAAATACAGCAGCATTAAGCTACTATTTCACGCTGGTATTCTGTGAGAGCGTGGTCCTTCCCCGGTCGAGCCGACCCATTCGTGCTACAACTATACTACTAATATAACTGCAGCATGGCTCTACCACGTAAAGAGTCTGTATAAAAATATTGGATTGAAGAGACAAAAAAAACCACCGATGCACCATAATGCTGCAGTATTAATAATAATGTCCTCCAGACCAAATTTTGGCCACGGCGGCCTGCCTCAACGGAGGCTAGCCATCAGCCCAGGACAGGACTATAGTGCCCAAGAGTATGCGCAAGACCGGAGGATCTCTCTCCGGTCGTATCGTAGTACGTATGTAGGCGCAGGACCAACGGCTTTACGTACTTTCCGAGGCACAGGGGTGAGACACCGTCAACTTCCTGACTCCGGGCAACTACTGAGAATTTCTTGACAGAAAAACTCAATAATTGATTTTTTGGCCCGACCCGGGATTCCAACCAAGGACCTTATGATTAGAAGTCGCACTACTACAACCACTAGATCAACGAGGCGTTCAAACAGTGCTGCAGTATTATTGCTGTTATGGTTATACTTTCGGCATCCAAACCTACGAGCAGTTATCAAGCATAACTATAACTATGCAAACTGAATCGCTCCTAGCATGTTCATTCCGTTATTCGTATACGAATTTGATTGTAAAACAGAACACATATCATGCTTAACTACATGACAGGAAGCTCATTGCTACGCAATTTATTATTGACAGTGTGATTTCTGTACGTCAGTAATAATAACAAATCTAATCTATTACATGTTTGAAATTTTTAATCACATCGCCTATTGAGATAGTTGTACTTTTACAAATTATTTTAACTGAATTATTGACTAGTTAATAGCCAGACCAAACTTTTTACAGCGGTGTCAACGAAGACGTCATTTGCGTAGAACAAGATTATAATGCGCCAGTGTGTGCACAAATATAAGAACATTCTCTATTCCCTCACTCTCAAAGTCTGATGAGACGGCAATCCGTCAAGACTGGAGAGAGAGACCGTCAGGACTCACGGGTTAACGTGCTTTCCAAAGCCCGGGGAAAATACAGTCAATTTTGAACCCAGAACCTCATGAACAGCAGTCGCCTATCGACTATTAGAAAAGCAAGGACGCTTAAAAAAAACGGAACCACCTACCAGGATAAGTCGAAATTTCGAAGACACTGTAATGGTAACAATAAAATCCAGTATCAGATAAGTATTTTTTTTCGAAATGGCCATCGCTCTATGGTATATGGATATAGATAGCAAATAAAAAGTTTGACAAACATGATACGTGACGTCAATTTAATTTGTCCCAAGAGGGCAAACATCGCTAACAGTTTATTGATAATAAAACATTATAATTAGCCTTTAATGAGTCAGTGCTTACTGCAAACTAAATGGAAGTTATGACGAAGCCTTAGATGATAAACGTTCTGACTTAGCTACACAAAACTAAATCGGCAATGCCTTAAAGATGCCTATGTTGTAATCGGAATGCTGCCAAATTACTCTATTGTTCTTCTCATTACGAACGATGGTAATTACCGCTAGGTTGAAGTGCTTAGTGTGTCGACAATTAAGGGGTAGAGATCCACCTTGCGACTGGTAACCGCAAGAGAGACGAATCAAGTCCTGTAATTCCTACATACACTCTCTGAAACGTACTTTGTAGAATACTGAGAGGCTGAAAACATTGTGCCCATGGTCAAGACAAGTATTATTAGCTTGACCATCATTGTAGATTGGTCATCAAATAGCCATGGTATTTATTTATAATCTACGTTCATTTCGTACGACTGTTAGATGTGGCGTATTATTTTGTTGATTTTTGGATTTTTCTAGTGTGTTATTAGTATTTAGTAGGGTGTTTTATTATAAAATTATTATAAAAGCTTTCGTATGAATATAATTTATTTTTTACTTTTATTATTTTTATTATTTATACTTAACAAGTAACAAGATTGTGCGTATCCACTACTTAACAGAGCATTTACAAGTACCTGCCGTTTTTCATATATTTATTTATTTAGTATCTAATTATTAACTTGTTATTTCTCATGACAATTGAATTGTATTCGTTTTGAGAAATAAATGTCTTAAACCGTAAATAATTCATGAATAAGGACGGGCGTTTACCTAGGGAATCGGCGAGCGGCCTCTCTCTGCGGCCATGTGGGCACGATGATAATTGCAAATTACTATTGTCGGCTTGCGGGCACGACAAAAATTATACTGTACTTGGGCGCACGTTGGTGGCGCACGTCTTCTTATAGCTTCAGCCATCTCCCCTTTCACCTTTGAGGAGCGCGCCTCTTATTGGAGGACCAAAGATACGTCCACCAGTATCTAGCTCCCCGCATTAGGAAGACCCGTGTGGGAAAGGAATGGAAGTGAGGAGGATTATGTCGGCCAACTTTACTAACATATACATCAACAAGTAAGAAATGCAAGAGTGTGCGTTGGCGCAATCATTCTCCCTGGCTTGAAGGTTCCTTTGCAAACTAACTAAAGTTTGTACCAATAATTAATTTAAACTGCTTACCTAACCTAGACAAGCAATTCGAAACTATTGGTTAAGTAAAGGACACGGACGTACAACAGCATGCAAATATGACCCGGTCGAGGTCTTAATACGAGCTATCATCGTTACTTCATCGGCTCCAGGAAAAACCTCTTCAACGATTCCTAATGGCCAACGAAGAGGTGGCGCGTTGTCTTTAGTGAGAATAACTACAGTTGTTACCGTTAATGGGTTAACTGATGTGTACCATATTGGATGCGACTGCAACGTATGCAGATATTTCGTCCTTCAACGCTTCCAATATGACTGCACAAGCTTGTCCAATAAATTATGACGTGAGAGAACATGGAGTTTATCATCGTTTATGTCTGTAGCGGATAAGTATTTTAAAGGTGTGAAGTTTAAAAATTGTGCCGGAGTTAAAGCTAGTAACTCCAAGGCGTCACTGGAAAGCATACGTCATGGGGTGGCTATTCATAAAGCACTCGATCTGTGCGAGTGCAGTGCTTAATTCTTCAAATGATAAAATTTCATCTCCGATCACGCGCCATAGATGACTCTTTAGACTTTTTTATATTGGTCTCCCGATTTCATTTGAAATTTTGTTACCAAAGTCGATAGGGATCATGTGAGTGTGTTGTCATAAGGCGGCATCCGTATAATAGCTGCATTGATCTACTACTTGCGGTATTGCGTCTTGTGATGGATATGCGGTTGTACTGCGCCTGATTCGACACATCTTGTGATTCTGGTCCATGGAGGTAGGCAGGTGATGATATCTGCTTGGATTGTATGAGGATGGTGCAAATATTACAATCGGCCTATTAATAAACCTTTAGAAAGATCATTTTGAAGAATAAAACATATTTATTTATTCTGGTCACACACATATATATGTTTTATTTAAAGGGGTAAATATAAATAAGAGGGGAAGGGAGGGTTACAGTAGCAACAGAAAGAACTAAGAATCTGTGCAAAGAATTTTAATTTAATCAATTTTATCCCGCTTTCCTACATACTGCTTTCTCAAATATTTTTTTTGTGTATAGTTCTATATAGTTGTGATTTCTGGAAATTTACTTTTAATATTTGCACCAATAACACTCAGAACTGCAAATGCTTTTAATATTTTATTTTTAGTAATTTTTGTACAGGTATTATATAAGAACTCCTTAAAATATTTAAGTTCATAGATAAACTTCTATTTTGACCTTGTTGTAGCGGTGAATGTATATCCACTACCCCATATCGTCATGTGGATTTCGTTAGATATGACAAAGGAAAACAAACTAGGAGACGGGCAGCAACGATGTAATTATGTAAAATATCCCCTCTATGAGGCAATATGAGGGGAGGCCTATATTCAGAAGTGGACATTTGAAAGTTCGTAACGGTTTAAAGTATATTGTTTTAAGAGCGAATGTTCCTGCTTCACGGCTTCACCGCCTCTTTTACTTTATGCCTACTCTTATGCCATCATAAGTAAAAAAAACAATTATGATTTTCAAAGGTAATTGATGTTATGTTCAAAATCAAATCTAGACAAATAATTCATTTAGTTGATTAATATAGGATCGTTTATAATATGGAGTATAGCATTTTAATGTTTATGATAATCTGTTATATGCCAAATAGCTTTTGGCGCAGTAGACAGACGCGCTTACACTAAAATAATAGTTTTAACATAATAATGTTGAATTTCACTGTCTTTTATTAAGACGCGGCATAGTGATTATTTGCGATATTCGATTCAAATCAATTACCCCATTGAATTAATGATTGGCACTATAATATAGATGCCGGTATTCTTTTTCGTTCGAGTAGACTTTGATATTTCATAAATGGTTCTATTTACGTTACACGAGTGTGACGAGTTTATTCATGAACAGGAGTAGAAATATAAAGAAGACGCGTCTTCCTGATTACAGCTCAAAATAATTAAAAGATGCAGTTGGTAAACCTCCTATCATGCGTGGTAATCACTATCATCCACTCCACTACTGAACATATGCCTCTCCTGAAAAATGTCACAAATCACGTTTCTGAGCCACCTGCATCCATAGACTTCTTACATTTCTTACCAGGTAATCACTCTGTCTAGTGGGGGCCCACCATACACTGATGAGCCCCCACTAGACATACCCTTACTGGGACGAGGCTGCCACCCGAGAATCATAACCACCGAGCAATTAACTAATTCTGTTGTGTCAAAAAATCGAACTCGACACGTTAGCGTATCGTGAAATTTTACGGTGTGTGTTTATCTAATAAGATAACACGGGACCACTATATTTATTAAGCAAAATGCTATATTACTGTCCTAACTATATTGCATGTTACGACCCTCATAAAGCTCGTGATAAGTAACCGTACAATATGTTAACAGACAAATATATAAATTGAAAATAGGGATAAACAATTTGTCTAATTTCTTATTCTGACATTTGAGCCCGGTTGTATAAGATATTTTTCGCATTTATTTTTTTACTTTACAGGGGTGGACGCTTTTAGACAAACAATACTCATTCCTGAAAGCATGGGACGCCGTCGCCGTCACTAACTGACTCATCTAAAAGCGTTGTAAATCATTCAAGCTATTGTTTTGTTGTCAGATTTCAATTTTGAAAGTATTTGTTTTTGGTATCTTTTTCGAATGTTGTTACACACCAGCAGATCACTAAAAGTCATTAAATTAAGTGGCAACTGAGACTCATGAATACATATCTATTAATAATGGTTGACTGACAGAGAATATCCATAAGCATTAGTCCACCCGTTATCACACTATTTATTAAGGTATTAAAAATAAATGTATAATTCAAATGTCAAAATAAATGTTAAAATAGTTCAATAAATGTATAATTCAAAAATTGAGCTCTGATCACTGTGGACAATTAGTTTCATTACCTTATGTTCACAAAAAGCAAATAGATAAAATAGTAGTGTTTGTTCCAGTAAATGCACATCGCTTGGAGAAGTTTAGAAGTAACATAGTAAAAAAACTTCCATTACTTTCATACCAAAATAATCCAAATTTTTTGTATGGAACAGTATTTAAGGTTATTTGCAATGAATTTAATAATACTTTTACTTCTAAAACATTCTCCTTGAACAATCGCAAATCATTTAATGAATGGGCGACAGTAGGAGTCCATAAGAGTAGACAAAGGTTATATGAACTTTACAATGAAAGGTCATATAACCCTAGGGTCAAATTTAGGGAATATGTAAAAAAATATTCCAAAATATTTAAAAGAGTATGCTCCTTAGCCAAGTCATTGTATTTGAGCAACAAAATAAAAACTGCTTCTAATAAAATTAAAATGACATGGAGTATAATTAATAGTGTAACTGGTAAGGTCAACTCTCGCAATTCAAACTACCAGTTAAGTTTTAACAATAAATTAACTAAATCAGATCAGGACGTTGCAATGGTTTTTGAGAAATATTTCAGTGATATTCCGATCTTAACCACTAAGTCACTGAATTCTTCTCCTACCGTCGCCGAATCATTACTTAAACAAAATGTAAATGAACAAAGAATTTCACAATTTATCAAGTATCATCAAAAGACATTGTAAAATATTTTAAGACTATTGATATTAAGAGAACCGCCGATCTGTGGGGGATTTCTGTTAAAGTTATTGCGTCTATAATAGATGCGATCGCACCTCAACTATCTATTATTTTTAATACTAGTATTGAATCTGGTGTGTTTCCTGATTTAATGAAGCATAGTAAAGTAATACCTTTATTTAAATCTGGTAGTAAATTGGACCCCGCTAATTTTAGACCTATTTCTGTACTGCCAACACTTAGTAAAATTTTTGAAAAAATTATTCTTGATCAAATGTTAAATTTTTTTACTTCATAAAAATCAATTTGGTTTCACAAGGGGTCGCTCGACAACTGATGCTGGTGTTGAGCTGATTAAATATATATTTGATGCATGGGAGAATTCACAGGATGCTTTGGGTGTATTCTGTGACATATCCAAGGCCTTCGATTGTGTTCACCATGAAACATTAATCAGGAAACTTCAACACTACGGTGTAAGAAGCGATGCTCTTAAATTAATTATTTCATATTTAAGTTGCGTTCTGTCGCAAAAAGTTGTCATTAATAGTACGAGTTCTTCCGGGTCGATTGTACAAATGGGCGTGCCTCAGGGCTCAATTCTCGGCCCTTTTCTATTTCTAGTATATATTAATGACTTACCTTACATAGGAGAGGATAACCATGATATAGTAATATTTGCTGATGATACTTCATTACTTTTCAAATTAAAACGACAGTTATTAAATTACGACGAAGTAAATAATGCTATAGCTAAGTTAGTCAATTGGTTTAATGTTAATAATTTGCATTTGAATGGAACTAAAACTAAATGTACGAAATTCGTAACTCCTAATGTTAAACATGTCAATAATAATGTAATTTTAAATGGGGGGCAAGTCGATTGTTGCTTAAATTGTTGGGTCTATTGTTGATTCGATTGTTGGTTTGATTGTTGGATAGATTGTTGGGTCGATTGTTGGTAAATTGTTGGGTCGATTGTTGGGTCGATTGTTGGGTCGATTGTTGGGTCGATTGTCAGGTCGATTCTTGGGTCAATTGTTGGGTAAATTGTTGGGTCGATTGTTGGGTCGATTGTTAGGTCGATTGTTGGGTCGATAGTTGGGTCGATTGTTGGGTCGATTGTTGGGTCGATTGTTGGGTCGATTTTTGGGTCGATTGTTGGGTCGATTGTTGGGCCGATTGTTGGGTCGATTGTTGGGTCGATTGTTGGGTCGATTGTTGGTTCGATTGTTTGGTCGACTGTTGGGTCGATTTTTGGGTCGATTGTTTGGTCGATTGTTGAGTCGATTGTTTGGTCTATTGTTGAGTCGATTGTTTGGTCTATTGTTGACGTAAATTGTTAGGTCGATTGTTGCTTAAATTGTTGGGTCTATTGTTGATTCGATTGTTGGTTTGATTGTTGGATAGATTGTTGGGTCGATTGTTGGGTAAATTGTTGGCTCGATATTTGGGTCGATTGTTGGGACGATTGTTGAGTGGATTGTTGGGTCGATTTTTGGGTCGATTGTTGGGTCGATTGTTGCTTAGATTTTTGGGTCGATTGTTGGGTCGTTTGTTGGATCGATTGTAGGATCGATTGTTGGGTCGATTGTTGGGTCGATTGTTGGGTCGATTGTTGGGTCAATAGTTGGGTCGATTGTTAGGTCGATTGTTGGGTCGATTGTTGGGTCGGTTGTTTGGTCTATTGTTGACGTAAATTGTTAGGTCGATTGTTGCTTAAATTGTTGGGTCTATTGTTGATTATTTTTATAGAAGAGGGGGCAAACGAGCATGCGGCTCACCTGATGTTAAGTGACTACCGCCGCCCATGATCAACCGCAACACCAGGGTAATTGCAGGTGCGTTGCCGGCCCTTTAGAAAGGAGTAAGCTCTTTTCTTGAAGGTCCCCAGGTCGTATCGGTCCGGAAAAATCGCAGATGGTAAACTATTCCACAGAGAGGTTGTACGTGGAAGAAAACTCCTCTTGAAACGTACAGTGGTGGACCGCCAAGCATTCAGATGGTGTGGGTGGTATCGGGGCGTTTGCTGCGTAGTGGGTTCACGAAATTTGGCGGCTGAGATTAATCTGAACAATTCCTCAGAGCACTCTCCATGGTATATGCGAAAGAAAATGCAAAGAGATGCAACATCTCTTTGCAGTGCCAGTGAGTCGAGCCGATCGGAAAGCACTCGGTCGTCGACGATTCGAGCCACTCTGCGCTGGATGCGGCAAATGGAAGGAGCTGGTACTGGGGAGCCCCAGCCGGAAATGGGAACAGTATTCCATGTGCGGCTGAACCTGCGCCTTGTAAAGTTGCAGGCGGTGTACCGGCATGAAATACTGTCCTGCTCTGCAGAGCCCGCCAAGCTTTTTAGAGGCCAATTTGGCCTTCCCTTCCAAGTGACCACAAAACCGCACGTCACTCGATATGTCGATGCCGAGGATTCCGATACTGGCTCAGGCAACAAGGGGAGTGCCTTGAAACTGTGGAGATACGACAAAGGCGTTCTTTTTAGCGGTTAACGCGTAAACTTGTGTCTTCTGGGGGTTAAACTGGACTAGATTTAGTCGCCCCCAATCCGAGACTCTGTCCAGCAAAGACTCGACTTCAAACACAAGTTTGTCCCGGCACTCGGAGACGTTTTCCCGAGAAATATTGGCTCGGCCGGTGTAAAGAGCATCACCAGTGCTGTCATCTGCATAGCAATGAATGTTACGGGCTTGCAACATATCATTGATATGCAGAAGAAACAGCGTTGGCGATAGCACGCAGCCTTGTGGAACACCAGCGTTAATAGGCTTGCAATCGGAGCTTGCACCGTCTACAAAGACCTTGATGCCCCGATCTGCAAGAAAGCTGGTGATCCAATCGCACAATTTCTCGGGAAGCCCATAGGAAGGGAGCTTCGAAAGAAGCGTTTTGTGCTAAACCCGATCGAAGGCCTTTGCAATGTCCAATCTAACGTCCAATGCCTCCCCCTTGGACTCTACTGCCTCCGCCCATCTGTGAGTTAGGTAGACCAGAAGATCACCAGCTGACCGACCACGGCGAAAACCGTATTGGCGGTCACTAATCAGCTGGTGATCCCCAAGGTACCTCATGAGCTGGAAGTTTACAATGGACTCCATTGTTGTGGAGAACAAGGAGGTGATGGCGATAGGCCGGTAGTTGGACGGGTCTAAGCGGTCACCTTTTTTAGGGATAGGGTGGACGAAAGCCGTCTTCCATTATTTTGGGACTACACCTAGGGGGACTAGGAGTACCGGAAAAGAGGCGTTAAAACGGGATTCCGTCAGGCCCACTCGACTTGTGGATGTCCAGGGAGAGGATTGCTTTGCGAACCGAGCTCTGTACGAACTGCACTTCCGGCATGGAGCACTCACACCGCGGGATGATCGGCGGCGTACTCCCCCCGTCATCGAGGGTCGAGTTGGACGCAAAGAAAGAGCCTAGAAGATCGGCTTTCTCCTTTGCGGTGTGGGCCAGTGTGTCGTCCTCCCTGTGCAGAGATGGAAGAGATGGCTGACTGAAATTCCCCTGGACAGCCTTGGCGAGAGACCAGAATGCACGGGTTCCAGAAGGAAGGCGAACTAGTTTCTCGCCAATTCTGCCTATGTGCTCCGACTTTGCCTTGGCAATGACTCTTGAAGGACCTAGAGGCGGAATTATACTTCTTTTTTAAAGCGCTGGTGTTTACATCCCGGGACGCTGATGCGTCAGCCCAGGCTTGGTAGCACTCCTGCCTATAGCATGATGCTATTTTACAGGAGCGACCAAACCATGGCTGAGATTTGCCTCCAATGAGCACCACAGAGGAAGGAATAAAAAGTTCCATGCCCTGAAGCACCACATCAGCGACAGAATCCGCAACAACGTTGGGATCATCCGGCGAGAAGCAAACCCACCCCCCAGGGTAGGATGCATAGAAAGACCGCATCCCATCCCAATCGGCTGACCTATAGTGCCACGTGCCACACGGCGGCAGCCTGTAAAATGCAACTGCGATTTCAGCGTGAGTGGCACCACATTCCGAACAAGACAATGGTCCGAGGAGCCTAAAGGGGCTTCGACGGAAATCCGTCCGGGTGAGAGGTCAGCAGAAGGTCCAACAGGGAAGGTGCATGATCCTCCACATCTGGAATCCGCGTAAGCGAAGTAACCAGTTGAGTCAGAACATATGCCAAGGCAAAATCATGAACAGATCTCCCTGCATGATCGGTTAAACGTGAACCAAGCCATTCGGAGTGATGGGCGTTAAAGTCGATCACGATCTCTGCGGAGGGGATCTGCTGTATCAACGAATCTGCAGCCATTGGACGTGGTCGAAGAGTCGGTCCGTTTTGGCATTACCGCTATGGGACCTATAGAGGCACCCGTAGACGCGCGGATGGTCGTCGCTGTCTACGCGTAACCAAAGGATGGACAGGTCCGAACCTTCAAGTCTGCTGATACGTCGAGAACAGATGTCCTCTCTGACGTAAACGCAAACTTCAGCCCGAGGCACAAAGGAGTGTTCCAGTTTGTACCCCGGGTAGGAGAGATACGAGACATCAGCCGGAGAGGACACCTGCGTCTCGGTCAGAAAGAGCAGAGCCGGCCTCGCCGTCTCGAGATGGTAGTGGACGGCGTTTAGGTTAGAGTGAAGTCCCCTGATATTGCAGAAATTCACGGACAGCGTGGTAGGGGTCGCCTTGGTCTCGTTGCTCCGTTTGCCCCGAGCAGTTGTAGTCTTGAGCGGAATTTTGCCCCCCCCCCCCCAGAATAAGCGGGGCAGCCTGAGCACCCACGCTCAGAAGTGGACAAACATGGTCGTGGATGCTAAGCGAGGGATTCTCCAGGGGTGCTGGTACCCTCCTCGGAAGCAGAGCTTCCACTTCACGCCGGTATTCGTGAGATCGTGGTACCACCCCGGTTTGAGCCGGCCCATACGTGCAACAGCAAAGCTGCCGCGTGGCTCTACCACTGTAAAAATTGATTGGATTGTTGGTTGTTGGGTCGATTGTTAGGTCGATTGTAGGGTCGATAGTTGGGTAGATTGTTGGGTCGATTCTTATGTCGATTGTTGGGTCGATTGTTGGGTCGATTCTTGGGTCGATTGTCGGGTTGAATGTTGGGTCGATTGTTGGGTTGATTGTTGGGTCGATTGTTGGGTCGATTGTTGGGTCGATTGTTGGGTCGATTGTTGGGTCGATTGTTGGGTCGATTGTTGGGTCGATTGTTGGGTCGATTGTTGGGTCGATTGTTGGGTCGATTTTTGGGTCGCTTGATGGGTCGATTGTTGGGTCGATTGTTGCGTCGACTGTTAGGTCGATTGTTGGGTCGATAGTTGGTTAGATTGTTGGGTCGATTGTTGGGTCGATTGTTGGGTCGATTCTTATGTCGATTGTTGGGTCGATTGTTGGGTCGATTGTTGGGTCGATTGTTGGATCGATTGTTGGGTCGATTCTTGGGTCGATTGTTGGGTCGATTGTTAGGCCGATTGTTATGTCAATTGTTGGGTCGAATGTTGGGTCGATTGTTGGGTCGATTGTTGGTTCGATTATTGGGTCGATTGTTGGGTCGATTGTTGGGTCGATTGTTGGGTCGATTGTTAGGTTGAATGTTGGGTCGATTGTTGGGTCGATTGTTGGGTCGATTGTTGGGTCGAATGTTGGGTCGATTGTTGGGTCGATTGTTGGGTCGATTATTGGGTCGATTGTTGGGTCGATTGTTGGGTCGATTGTTAGGTTGAATGTTGGGTCGATTGTTGGGTCGATTGTTGGGTCGATTGTTGGGTCGATTGTTGGGTCGATTGTTGGGTCGATTGTTGGGTCGATTGTTGGTTCGATTGTTGGGTCGATTGTTCGGTCGATTGTTGGGTCGATTATTGGGTCGATTGTTGGGTCGATTTCTGGGTCGATTGTTGGGTCGATTTTTGGGTCGCTTGATGGGTCGATTGTTGGGTCGATTGTTGGGTCGATTGTTAGGTCGATTGTTGGGTCGATAGTTGGGTCAATTGTTGGGTCGATTGTGGGGTCGATTCTTGTGTCGATTGTTGGGTCGATTGTTGGGGCAATTCTTGGTTCGATTGTTGGGTCGATTGTTAGGCCGATTGTTGGGTCAATTGTTGGGTCGAATGTTGGGTCGATTGTTGGGTCAATTGTTGGGTCGAATGTTGGGTCGATTGTTGGGTCGATTATTGGGTCGATTGTTGGGTCGATTATTGGGTCGATTGTTGGGTCGATTGTTGGGTCGATTGTTAGGTTGAATGTTGGGTCGATTGTTGGGTCGATTGTTGGGTCGATTGTTGGGTCGATTGTTGGGTCGATTGTTGGGTCGATTGTTGGGTCGATTGTTGGGTCGATTGTTGGTTCGATTGTTGGGTCGATTGTTCGGTCGATTGTTGGGTCGATTATTGGGTCGATTGTTGGGTCGATTTCTGGGTCGATTGTTGGGTCGATTTTTGGGTCGCTTGATGGGTCGATTGTTGGGTCGATTGTTGGGTCGATTGTTGGGTCGATTGTTGGGTCGATTGTTGGGTCGATTGTTGGGTCGATTGTTGGATCGATTGTTGGGTCTATTGTTGGGTCGATTGTTGGTTTGAATGTGGCGTAATTGTTGGGTCGATTGTTGGTTTGATTGTTTGGTCGATTGTTGGGTCGATTGTTGTGACGATTGTTGGGTCAATTGTAAGTTCGATTGTTAGGTCGATTGTTCGAAAGATTATTGGGTCGATTGTTGGGTCGATTGTTGGGTCGATTGTTGGGTCGTTTGTTTAGTCGATTTTTAAGTCGATTGTTAGGTAAATGATTATGACGATGACGATGAAGATGGCTATGACGATGATGAATGACGATGATGAATGACTATGACGATGATGATGACGATGACGATGACGATTACGATGATTATGACGATGACGATGAAGATTGCTATGACGATGATGAATGACGATGACGATGACGATGAAAATGACGATGACGATGGCGATGACGAAGACGATGACGATGACGACGATGACGATGACGATTACGATGACGATGACTATAACAATGACGATGACGATGATGATGACGATGACGACAATGATGACGATGATGAATGACGATGACGATGATGATGACGATGAAGATGACGATGACGATTACGATGACATTGACAATGACGATGACGATGATGATGATGATAATAATGACGATTACGATGATTATGACGATGACGATGAAGAATGACGATGGCGATGACGGTTACGATAATGATGACGATGATGATGACGAAGACGTTGACGATGACGATGATCGTGACGATGACGATGACGACGACGATGACGACGATGATGACGATGACAATGACGATGACGATGACGATGGTGATGATGAATGACGATGACGATGACGATGATGAATGACGATGACGATGATGACGATGATGAATGACGATGATGATGACGATGAAGATGACTATGACGAAGACGATGAGGATGACGATGAAGATGATGACGATGACGATGACGATGATGACGATGACGATTGTTGGGTTGATTGTTTGGTCTATTGTTGGGTCGATTGTTGGTTTGAATGTGGGGTAATTGTTGGGTCGATTGTTGGTTTGATTGTTTGGTCGATTGTTGGGTCGATTGTTGTGACGATTGTTGGGTCAATTGTAAGTTCGATTGTTAGGTCAATTGTTCGAAAGATTGTTAGGTCGATTGTTGGGTCGATTGTTGGGTCGATTGTTGGGTCGATTGTTTAGTCGACTTTTAAGTCGATTGTTAGGTAAATGATTATGACGATGACGATGATCGTGACGATGACGATGACGACGACGATGACGACGATGATGACGATGACGATGACGATTACGATGATTATGACGATGACGATGAAGATGGCTATGACGATGATGAATGACGATGACGATGATGATGAAAATGACGATGACGATGGCGATGACGACAATGATGACGATGATGAATGAGGATGACGATGATGATGACGATGAAGATGACGATGACGATTACGATGACATTGACAATGACGATGACGATGATGATGATGATAATAATGACGATTACGATGATTATGACGATGACGATGAAGAATGACGATGGCGATGACGGTTACGATAATGATGACGATGATGATGACGACGACGTTGACGATGACGATGATCATGACGCTGACGATGACGACGACGATGACGACGATGATGACGATGACAATGAAGATGACGATGGTGATGATTAATGACGATGACGATGACGATGATGAATGACGATGACGATGATGACGATGATGAATGACGATGATGATGACGATGAAGATGACTATGACGAAGACGATGAGGATGACGATGAAGATGATGACGATGATGAATGAAGATGATGATGACGATGAAGATGACTATGACGAAGACGATGAGGATGACGATGAAGATGATGACGATGACGGTGACGATGATGACGATGACAATGACGATGACGATGTTGATGACGATGACGTTAACGATGACGATTACGATGATGATGAAGATGGCCTTGATTATGACGATGAAGATGGCGATGACGATGATGATGACGCTGATGAATGACAATGACGATGACGATTACGATGACGCTGATGATGATGATGATCATGATGATGACGATGGCAATGAATGACGATGATGATAACGATGACGATGATGATGACGATGATCACGACGATGACGATGACAATTAATGACGATGATGATGACGATGGCGATGAAGATGACTATAACGATGACAATGACGATGGCGATGGCTATGACGATGATGAATGACGATGACGATGATATTGAAAATGATGATGACGATGACGATGACGATGACGATTACGATAATGATGACGATGATGATGACGATGACGATCATGACGATGACGATGACGATGACGATGACCATGACGATGACGATGACGATGACGATGACGACGATGATGACGATGACAATGACGATGATGGTGGCGATTTTGAATGACGATGACGTTGACGATGATGAATGACGATGACGATGATGATGACGATGATGAATGACGGTGATGAAGATGATGAAGATGACTATGACGAAGACGATGAGGATTACGATGAAGACGATGATGATGACAATAGCAATGACGGGCATGATGATGATGATGAATGACGATGACAATGATGATGAAAATGACGATGACAATGCCGATGACGAGCACAATGACGATGATATTGACGATGACGAAGACGATGAGGATGACGATGAAGATGATGACGATGACGATGACGATGATGACGATGACAATGACGATGACGATGTTGACGACGATGACGTTAACGATGACGATTACGATGATGATGACGATGGCCTTGATTATGACGATGAAGATGGCGATGACGATGATGATGACGATGATGAATGACAATGACGATGACAATTACGATGACGATGATGATGACGATGATCATGATGATGACGATGGCAACGAATGACGATGATGATAACGATGACGGTGATGATGACGATGATCACGACGATGACGATGACAATTAATGACGATGATGATGATGACGATGGCCATGAAGATGACTATAACGATGACAATGACGATGGCGATGGCTATGACGATGATGATGACGATGACGATGACGATGACGATTACGATAATGATGACGATGATGATGACGATGACGATCATGACGATGATGATGACGATGACGATGACGACGATGATGACGATGACAATGACGATGACGATGATGATGGCGATGATGAATGACGATGACGATGACGATGATGAATGACGATGACGATGATGATGACGATGATGAATGACGGTGATGAAGACGATGAAGATGACTATGACGAAGACGATGAGGATTACGATGAAGACGATGATGATGACAATGGCAATGACGGGCATGATGATGATGATGAATGACGATGACGATGACGATGACGAAGACGATAAAGATGACTTTGACGATGACAATGAAGATGACGATGATGATGACGATGACGATGATATTGACGATGACGATGACGATGATGAAGACGATGAAGATGACTTTGACGGTGACAATGACGATGACGATGATGATGACGATGACGTTGATGATGACGAATACGATAATGATGATAACGATGACGGTGACGATGACGTTTACGATGACGATGATAATGAAGATGGCGATGAAGATGACTATGACGATTAAGATAATGATGATGGCGATGATGATGACGATGATGAGGACGATGAAGATGATGATTACGATGATTATGGCGATGTAGATGACGATGACGATGACTATTACGATGAATGACGATGACTATAACGATGACCATGAGTATGGCGGTCACTCTGACGATGAATACGATGACTATAACGATGACAATGATATTTTTACAATTTTAAATAAAAATAAAAATGAAAATAATAATTATTATTAAAAATAAAATAAAACTAAAATTAAAATACAAATACGAAAAAAGTAGAAGTAAAAATAAAATAATATGAAAATGAAAATATTCACAAGTTTATGATGACACAAATCATGAATATATCACTAACATATAAATATTATACTTGCATTTTAGTACGTAAAATACTAAATAAAAGCATTCACACAGAATAAAGTTTTACAAAAAATAAAACAAAGCTAAGACCAAGACTTTACAGAGAATTAAAACTACGCACAGCATGTACTAACTACGGCAAAAAATGTATTTGAAATGAAGGTGCCTTAATCTACAACAAACTACCAAAAGAGATAAGGGATGCAAAATCTATGACAAGATTTAAAAGATTACTACATAAAACATAATTTTCTAAACACATAATCAAGGTGGTTTACTTCTTCGTGAAATTGTGCTTAATTTGATTGGGTGGTTATAATATTAGTAGGTAAGTTAAAATGCTAAAATGTTAATAAATTAGCATAATATTAGCTTCGGTCTAATAAAATTATGATATCCAACACCATTGATACACAACACCCAACAATCGACCCTACAATCGACCCAACAATTGACCCAACAATCGACCAACAATCAAATTAACTTAGGCGCATAACACTGCCCCCTCCTAAGACATGCTCGTCTCGAGCATTATTGGCCCCATAATAACGCGCCAGGCGATCCACATGGACGATCTTAGGAGTCCCTCTTGCGCCTTTCTATATCCGGTAGGCTACATCGTTGATCCTGGTCACAATCCAGTACGGGCCGTCCCATTTAGCTTGAAGCTGGTGTCACTGATGTACTTTCGTGAACAGCGCTTCAATATGACAACAAAAACGGTTGTATGAGCTTGTCCCAATCTCGTTGCCGATTGTCTACAAATTTTGCTAGATACCTCTCCAATGCCTGATTAAATCGTTCTACCATTCCATCAGATTGCGGGTGATAAGAAGTCGTTCTTGTTTTATGATTACCCATAACTCGGCAAGTTTCCTGGAATATTTGAGACTCAAAATTCCTTTGAGCGATCAGGGTCGCTGTAAATCTCTAAAGGTACTCCAAAACGACAGAAGAATTCATGAACTAGTTGATCTGCAACCGTTGAAGGTTCTTTATTTAGAATGACTAAGACTTCTGGCCACTTAGTGAAGTAATCCATCACAACCACGAAATACTTGTTACCGCTTTCACTCTCCGGAAACGGCACCACAACGTCAATGGCTATTCTCTCCCATGGTGCACCAATATTGTACAACTTCAATGCATCTCTACTACGGGTCTGAAGTCCCTTTACAGCACCACAACTTGTACATTTGCGACACCAGTCCTCGACATCGTTTCGACAGTGGACCCAGAAAAATCATTCTCGGATCTTCAGTAGAGTTCGTTTAACTCCCAGATGGCCTCCTGAACAATCATTATGGTACAGCTGTAGAACATCCGGTACTTCATCTTTAGGGACAAACACTAGCAAATGACAGCTGTCTCCCCGAACATTTACCCACTTACGGCACAGAACTCCCACCTGAAGCAGCAAGCTGTCCCATTGGGTCCAATAGCTTTTAGTGGTCGAACTCATCGCTGAGACGTCACTTCACTTGGGCTTGGGAGCACTGGCCTTCATCCATTCCAGAATCGGCTTGATGTCTGGATCTTCCTACTGTGCATGTTGTAAGCTGTCCTTCCACTCATTGCTGAGGTGGTCTGTCCTGAGCATCCTCACGAATACCACTTCCTTACTCTCTTGCCTAGTACGATGTTTGCAATCTTCAGGACAAGGTCTTCCTGACAATGCATCTGCGTTGCCATGAGATTTCCCGTTGCGATGTTAGATTTCAAAGTCCAATTCCTGCAGTAGTTCAATCCACCTCGCAACTTGTCTTTCTGGATTTTTTAAACTGCAATAGCCATTTTAGTGCAACATGGTCAATTCGTAAGTGAAATTTTCTCCACAGAAGATATTTGCTAAAATGCTGCAAAGACTTTACTACAGCTAGCAATTCACTTCTTTTGACATAATAGTTCCCTTCCGGTTTTGACAACGACTTGCTGAAGTACGCTATCACGACCTCTTGGTCACCATTCCGTTGAGACAACACACCGCCAAGTCCTATATTACTTGCGTCTGTGTCAACTATAAATTCTTTGCTTGCATCAGGTTATCCCAAAATAGGTGTTTTGCACAGACGGTCTTGAGCTCTTGGAATGCGATATTGCAACTTTCATCCCAGCAGAAATGTCGCTTCTCTTCGGTTAGCTTATGCAGAGGTTTGGCTATATCTGCAAAGTTCTTCACAAATCGCCGGTAATAGGAGCACAACCCCAAAAATGTTCTAACCTGCGTCTTGTCTCTTGGAACCGGCCAATCCGTGCGGATACCTTCTTCCGATACTACATAACCCAAAAAGTTAACTTGCTGCTTGAATAGTGAACATTTCTTCGGACTCAACTTGAGGTTGGCACTCTGAATCTTCACGACGCGCGTTCCATGTTTTGAAGGTGTTCCTCAAACGTACGGCCTACGATGATGATGTCATCCAAGTAGACCAGACAGGCATCGCCAATTAGCCCGGTAAGTACAAGTTCCATCAGCCTTTCAAACGTTGCTGGAGCATTGCACAACCCAAACGGCATTACTTTAAATTGCCACAGACTCTTTCCCGTCCAGAACGCAGTTTTCTCCTTATCCTTAAGGTCAATTTCAACTTACCAGTAGCCACTTTTTAGATCCAGCGTTCTAAACCACTTTACACCTGTAAGCATGTCCAGCGTGTCATCAATTCTTGGCAAGGGATAGCTGTCCTTCTTCGTAACGTCGTTGAAACGGCGGTAGTCAACACAAAACCGCATGCTGCCGTCCTTCTTTTTTACCAGCACCGCGGGTGAACACCATTGACTAGATGAAGGTTCAATAAAACCATCCTTCACCATTCCCTCAATCATGGTTTCCACTTCCTTTTTACGTGGTACCGGCAATCTTCTTGGTCACTGGTGGATAGGCAATTCTTCTCCTGTATTTATTTTATGTCATTTTGTGTTGAACTAAGTCAGTATTTCCTAAGTCAGCATCGTTTGACGAAAAAGGATCGACGTACTTAAGTAACGACTTCTTCGCCTTCACCATTTCATTCTGAGAGAGAACGCTGCGACAGTCACCTAAAAGTGTGTTCACTATCGTTTGTGCATCCTTGCTGGGTGTCGAAGTCGATAGATATTGGCACTGACGCAACCAATTTCAAAAATGATAGTTCGGAGGATCAAGTGGCACATCGTACCAAATATCAGCATTAAACAATATGGGTTTATGCCACAGCGTAGCACCGAGGACTCCCTCTATGATATGATGCAGTATATAAGAACAAAGCTAAAAGACAAAAAGCTAATCCTGCTTATATCATTAGACATAGAGGGAGCCTTCGATAATGGCTGGTGGCCTGCAATGCGATGTGCACTTGCGGAGACTGGGTGCCCAGTATATCTGAGGCACCTAATTGACAGCTATTTTAAGGATAGAACGGTGGGCGTCAGATATGCTGGGGCAGAATGGGTAAAGCAAACTACAAAGGGGTGTGTGTGTCCACTTCCTCACAAGTACCAACCAGTGTGCCTTTTTCTATAATCTGTTCCTGGTTACAAAGGTTCAGCACACGTACTCCTGAGATGTTAGTTGTTCTGACCAAGGTTTGAGCCACTTTCCATGGAAGGTCATTGTCTAACCTTTCCTCGAGTATACAACGATGAGGTTGCCCAGGATTCTGAGGAAGACTAACCGGCACAATCGTTTCCGATTTCGGCGGAAGAACAATCTTCTTAAGGCTGTACACGTTCCCTGGTAACGCCCCTTCCACGAAAAGTTCCTCTTGTCCACATTTCAAAACACATTTCTTAACGTAAATCTCACAACAATTCTTACTAATGAAGTCTAGGCCAAGGATGCAGTCGTCCATTATATCAGCCACGATGACATTATGCAGTTAGATTACGTTGCCTAGTTTCAACTCCATCTCCTTCTCTCCACGGACGGGTATACGCTGACCGGTGGCTGTTACCAAATTAATGCGTTCTCGGTTGTATGCGGAGTCCCCAAGGAACGGACTTATAAGTTGGGAACAAACAACCGTACGAGAGGCTCCAGTGTATATGGTCAGTTTACACGGTATTCCGTTGACCTCGTCCTTGATGATTAGACTGTTCCCATCATAGGTTTGTGAGATCGAGATCCTTTGGGCTCTTTTAACATCAGCCAGCATCCGCCTCGCAGTTTTGGCTTTTACTCGTTTCCCTGCTGCTGCTGGGTGGTGCTGTTGGCCGTATTACCCTACTGAGATCGTTTACCTTCCCTTTCTAGCGTTCGCTTAGGGCAGCTGGATCGGAGATGGCCATTTTCCCCACAGCCATAACAACTAGGGCTGTATCCTTTGTTCCGGTCGCGAAATGCAGCTGCTGCAACCTCCCTGACGCGATGGGAATGATGATCCACCTCCAGTGAATGAGCCAAGGCGTCCTTAAGCGTCTCGTGGTGCCCGAGCCTCACAGCAACTCTGACTTCCAGGTTGCGGATGCCATCGATGAATGTCTGCACCAGGTTCCCTTCAATGAGCGCAGGTACAGACGAGTATGCTTTTCGCACCAGCTTCTCTACATCTAGAAACCTTTGCTGCAGGTTTTCGTTGATGCGCTGCAAGCGATCTTTAAACTGCGCACAAAAGATGTGTGCCAGGTGAGCGTCGCCATATCTCGCCTCCAATGCCTCAAGGAATTGCTCATTAGTCACTTCCTCACCGAGAGCTTCCAGAACTGTTAAGGTCTGGTCGCGAAGGCCTAGTGCGAGAGCAGTCATGGCCTGACTTTTATTTCAGCCGTTCACCTTTTTTTTTATAGAATAGGCTGACAAACGAGCATACAGTCCACCTGATGGTAAGTGGTTGCTGCGGCCCATAGATATCTACATCTATTTTCCATTACAAATCAAAATGCAGATGCGTTGTCACCCGTGAGGACTGAGATGGAATGCCTCATTTCCAGTAAAAAGGGTCTCCGGTTCTCTACACTCACCATACGAAATACAGCAGCATTAAGCTACTATTTCACGCTGGTATTCTGTGAGAGCGTGGTCCTTCCCCGGTCGAGCCGACCCATTCGTGCTACAACTATACTACTAATATAACTGCAGCATGGCTCTACCACGTAAAAAAAACCTTTATAACAGCCTCTTACTGGATTTTGTAGGCTGACCAGGAAGAAGTCCCAGCGAACGGTGACACCTTGAACCCACGTAGCGAAGCTGTTGTAGCCACTACGGGAGCTGTAGTTCCATCTCCAAGTTTAAGTTCGTCCAGTGATTTCTTTATGTCAGCCATTACGTTGTCATGGTTCACTTGGTCGATTTGGGTTTCAGCTTCCGACAGGCGATTGTCATGTTGAGCAAGCTTATCCTTCACCTCCCGTGTCTCTTTTCCGAAGGTAGCTTAAAGGTCCTTTATGAGGAGCATCTGCTCTTCCAACCGACGGGTCTGTTCCTTTTGTCGGCGGGCCTGTTCATCGTGTCCGCCCCGCAGCTGATCTTCCAACCAACGGACCTTTTCTTCCTGTCGGCGAGCCTGTTCCTCCTGTCGGCGAGCCTGTTCCTCCTGTCGGTGAACCTGTTCCTCCTGTCGGCGAGCCTGTTCCTCCTGTCGGCGAACCTGTTCCTGCAGCATCACCATCAGAGCACCTAAGTCAAGTGCTGCAGATGTAGGAGCTACTGACGGGCCTACAGCCGGTGGCTGGCCCTCCCGCGTCTGCGACGTTGTACCACCAAATCTTCTTTGGTCCGTCCCCTGCTGGCGTTGACTTAGGGTACGGACACCCTCCGTTTCCTCCTTAGGTAAAATCGGCATGATTTTATCCCACTTCTGACACCAATTGCTGCGAGCTGGAGGTTCTTGACAATAAAAACTGCCGATTGAATTACCAAAATTTACACTGTTATTACCTAACACCAATTAAAACTTAAAACACTAATAATTAACCACACGGATTCACTTTATTTCGCTCAGAAGCTTCGCTTGTCTCGCGAAATTCAATACTGCCCCGACCGCGGCTTGCAGCGGCTTAAATAAACATTTTCTACCGAAACATCCAGAATATTCCAGTGAATACGCGCGCCAACCGACCAGGCGCAGAATGTTAGAGTGTGGGGCTTCCACAAAGCTTAATTCTTCTATTTGATACCAGATGGCGCTGTTGGTCGAAAGTCAAGATTGACATTTTGTGGGAAGCCCTCCTCGCTCTGGTCCCGAATACTAGATGGCACTAGTGCCGGGTACAAGACGTCAACTTAGGCGCGCAACACTGTCCCCTCCTAAGACATGCTCGTCGAGCATTATCGGCCCCATCATAACGCGCCAGGCAATCTACATGGACGATCTTAGGAGTCTCTCTTGCGCCTTTCTGTAAGGGCTCCGCAGTGTTAAGGGCTGTCCTATCCCATGGTGCACCAACATTGTATAATTTCGATGCTCCTCTACTACGTGTCTGAGGTCCCCTCACAGCCGCACAACTTGTACATGAGCGACACCAATCCTTGACAATGTAACGATAATGGGCCCAGTAAAACTGTTCTCGGTTCTTCAGTAGAGTTCGTTTAACTCCCAGATGGACTCCTGAACAACCATTATAGTGCTGCTGTAGAACATTCGGCACTTTAGCTTTAGGGACAACTATTTGCAAACGACAACTGTCTCCTCGACCATTGTCCCATTTGCGGCATAAAACTCCATCCCGAATCAGCAAGCTGTCCCATTGGGCCCAATAGCTTCTAGTGGTCGAACTTATCACTGAGACGTCGCTCCACTTAGGCTTGGTAGCACGGGCCTTCATCCATTCCAGAATCGGCTTGATGTCTGGATATTCCTGCTGTGCATGTCTTAGGCTGTCCTTCCACTCGTTGCTGAGGTGGTCTGTCCTGAGCATTCTCACGGATACCACTTCCTTACGCTCTTGCCTAGTACTGTTCTCGAAATCATCAGGATGAGGTCTTCTTGACAATGCATCTGTGTTGCCTCGCCATTTCCCGCCGCAGTGTCCGATAGTAAAGTCGTATTCCTGCTGCTACTGGGCGGTGCTGTTAGCCGCACTACACCCCCCCCCCCCCCGAGGTCAATCAGCCATAGCACCTAGGGCTGTATCCTTTATTGCGTTCGCAAACTGTAGCTGCTGCAACCTCCCTGACGTGAAGGGAACGATGATCCTGCCGCACGGCTTCCACCTCCAGTGCATGGGCCAAGGCGTCCTTAAGCATCTCGTGGTGCCTAAAATTCACAGCAGCTCTGACTTCAAGGTCGCGGATGCCGTCGATGAATGTCTGCACCAGGTTCCCTTCAATGAGTGCAGGTATAGACCGGTATGCTTTTCGCACCAGCTTCTCCACCACTAGAGACCACTGCTGCAGGTTTTTATTGATGCGCTGCACGCGATCTTTAAGCTACGCTCGAAAGACGTGTTCCAGGTGAGCGTCGCCATATCTCGCCTCCAATGCCTCAAGGAGTTGCTCATAAGTCACTTCCTCACCGATAGCTTTCAGAACTGTTAAGGCTTGGTCGCGCAGGCCTTGTGTGAGAGCAATCATGACCTGACTTTTATTCCAGCCGTTCGCCTTCATAACAGCCTCGAACTGGATTTTGTAGGCTGACCAGGAAGAAGTCCCGTCGAACGGTGGCACTTTGAACCCACGTATCGAAGGTGTAGTAGCTACTACGGGGGCTGTAGTTCCATCCCCCAGTTTGAGGTCGTCCAGCGTTTTCTGCACGTCAGCCATCACGTAATCAATCCGATTGTTCACTTGGTCAATTTGGGTTTTAGCTTTCTTGATTTGGGTTTCAGCTTCTCATCATGTCTTCTTCATTCGTCTTCTTTCTCATCTTGTCATGTTGAGCAACCCTATCCTTCACCTTTCTTATCTCTTTCCCGAAGTTAGCGTGAATGTTCTTCATGAAGAGCATCTGCTCTTCCTGTCGGCGGGCCTATTCCTCCTGCTGCTCTTTCAACCAACGGGCCTGTTCCTCTTGTCCGCCTCGCAGCTGCTCTTCCAAACAATGGACCTGTTCCTCAAGTCGCCGGGCCTGTTCCTCCTTTCGGCGGGCCTGTTCCTGCAGCATCACCATCAGAGCACCTAAATCAGGTGCTGCAGGTGTAGGAGCTGCTGACGGGCCAGCCTCCGTAGCTGGTACTTGACCCTCTGACGTCTGCGGCGTTGCATCACCAAATCGTCTCTGGTCCGTCTCCTGCTGGCGTTGACTTCGGGTACGGACACCCTCCATCTCGCCCTTAGGTAAAATCGGCATGATTTTATCTCACTTCTGACACTAATCGTTACGAGCTTAGGGTTCGTGACAATAAAAGCTGCCGATTGAATTACCAAAATCAACACTTTAATTTACTTTACACTAATTAAAACTTAAAAGACACTAATAATTAATCACACTGATTCACATTATTTCGCTCCGAAGCTTCGCTTGGCTCGCCAAATTCAATACTTCCCCGATCGCGACTTGTAGTGGCTTTATATAGGGCTCTTCCACGAAAACATCCAGAATATTTCAGAATATTCAAGTAAATACGCGCGCCAACCGACCAGGCGCAGAAAGTTCGAGTGTGGGGCTTCCAGAAAGCTTAATTCTTCTGTTAATAATACTAGATATACTAGATGGCGCTGTTGGTCGAAAGTCAAGATTGATATTTTGTGGGAAGCCCTCCTCGCTCCGGTCCCCGACACTAGATTGCGGTAGTGTCGGGTACAAGACTTCATCTTAGGCGCGCAACACTATGTAGATATCCCGACCGTATATTTTTAGTGCCTCCTGTCAAACAGTTGTCTTCTTTCACTGGCAACGTTTGGGTAACCTCTTCAGAAATACCCAAGGAATTGTCTATGCAATAAAATATTGGGTTATTACGAGTAATACCAACAACTATCGGAGATACATTCTAAGGAACACCGTCGACATCTGTTGAGCTTATCTCAATTCCGATGAATCACTAAGCCATATTATCGGCGGTGTTTGGTGATATCTAATTCTGATTACTTACACAGATACAACCTACTAGCCAGGAACCTAAATCAGAAACTCACCCTAAAGTACGGTTTCGTCAATAGGAAACTGCCTTACTATAAGTACTTGCCGAAAGCCGTGCTTGAAAATGACCGCGCCAGGCTCTACGGGGATCGGGCCATCATCACAGAGCTACTACTCACTACAGGAATATTCTTAAAAATAAGTCTGACATTGTGTTGATGAACCGGTCACAGTAAAGGATAATTTTGAGCGACATTACTTTTCCGTATGACGAAAACCTCGTGAAAGCCAAAACAATTATTTGACAAAAATATATAGGCCTGACTCACGAGGTGACCAACATGTAAGGTGGTTTGCCTTCCGAAATTATTCATACTCGTCTCTGCATAGACACTAATCCCGGTCAGTCCTTCAGGTAATTTGAGGCAACTGAGACTCCGTGACGAACCGCTGTGGGCTCAAATGCAGAAGGCGGTGTTCCTCGTTACCGTGGGCGGCGGTTTTTTTTTTTGCCTTTCCCCCTAACTAAAAGAAATACCCCAAAACATGAAACTTTAGAGCCTTGCAAGGTAAATCTGCGATCCGTTTTTAGTAACGGCAATAAATTTATTTATTTAAACTTTATTGAACCATACATTAAATACAGGATCAAGAGGCGGACTTAATACTAAAAGAATTCTCTGCCAGTCAACCATATGGCAGTTACAAAGGAAGTATATATATATATATACTTCCTTTGTAACTGTATATATATATATAATCATATATATATATATATATATATATATATATATATATATATATATATATATAATCATCCTTTCACGGGGTAAATGTTGATCCAGTG